>VSMD01037058.1:0-27985 GCA_008750895.1 Mirza zaza
AAACTAATCTTTGGTTCTCATAAAACATGCAATATAACCATGTCTCTGCAGTGTAGGATGATAGCTGATCTAAATTACAATAGGAAAAAATAAAGGGAAGAAAACAAAAGCACAACATGCGGTTTGTTGACAACAAAAGCTTAAGTCAAAGACTATGCTGTCATCAATCATAGCATCAACTGGCAGCATCAAAGGGCAGCTTTCAGTACCAGTAAACAGGAGAGCGCTTTCCACACTCCGTAAAAGCAAATTGGATCACAAAATGTTAGAGTTGAAAGGAATATTGCAAGTTACTGAAACAATCGCCTTACTTTTGTAGATCAAGAAACTCACCTCCCAGACTCTCCCCAGCGAGGGAACCTCCAGCTGTGCCCTGAGTGTGTAATGGGCGCACGCCCTGCGTCTGGGCCAGCTGCCCGGCCTGCACAGACTGCCAGGCCACAGAAAACAATTCCCTGAAGCAGGCGCTTTAGCATGCGGAGTGCTTTGAAAATTGAAAGGCCTTAGAAACAAGCTTCAGAACCAAGGTCTCTTCTCCGAACTTCCCTGTCTTCCTGTCTCTCTGATCCTCCTTCTGGAAGCACCAGGAGGGATTCTCTCTGGGATTTCCTTATATGACCAAGAAGGCTTCTTCCCCTCATGCCCTCCCAGAAATGTCATTATCTATTTCAGTAGAGAAGACTGAGGAATGCCAGGACGCCTGAATGGACTTTTTCACAAGCTAATGGCTGCCTCTTGGGCTCATTCGCATTCCAAAGAGAATAATTTACAAGTTAATTTCTGTTTCCCTGGTCCATTCATTCTCCCCAATAATTATGTCCTGCCCCTCAAAACAAGTGTCTCCATTCCTCATCTCTCCTGTCCCTTAGGAAAGGGGGCCTGCTAACTTCTGTGCCCCACTGGGGTACCGCCCCCCTCCCCCACACCCGCAACCTGCTAATCAGTTTTCATACATTTTCTTCTATTAATCCACTTTCTGTCAGTTGCTTTTTTAGCGAACTGCCCGAAGTTTTCCCTTCACCCCTACAATGCATTACCCCAAGATCGTAATGACTTGTAAAAACAATGTCCACTCATGGTCTCTCACAGTTTCCCCGGAGCGGCTTAGGTGGGTGGATCGCAGGAGGCCGCAGGTGTCCTTGCACTGGCTGGAGGGTGGCCCTGGGGAGGGTGGCCCTGGGGAGGGTGGCCTGGCCGGTGAGGGAGGCGGCAGCTCCTCTCGCAAAGGCCTCCCACAGGGCTCATGAGGTGGCAGCTCCCTTTCTCAGTGGACAGTGACCCAAGTGAGGGCAAGGCAGAAACCATGATCTTTTAGGCCTCGCCTGAGCAGCCCCACACACGCATTCCCAGAATAATCCGCTGGTGACTCCGGTCAGCCTGCCCGCTGCACATGGGACCACACAGGGGGGTGGACACCCGCAGCAAGACTCGTGGGGCCCTGGCGCATCCAACAGCCACAGCTGGAGTTCTTTTTTCCCGGTGTTTCTTTTTCTTCCCCGACTTCCCACAGATACCACTTCCACTGTCATTGTCCCAGATCATGGGGCCACCCCCACCGTGTCTTATTCCTACTCCAAATGTGCAGTGATTACATGTCCCGTGGGTTTGCGTCCTCCTTGCTCTCCGTTTCTGCCTCTAGGCAACGGCTCTATAGCTGTCAGAAAAAGGACAGTGCTATTCCAGTTCTTGCCATCGAGCGACATGTCAGTCACTGTCTGTCACTGATGTTGTCATCTGCAATAGTCTTTTGTTCTACCTCAAGCCCTACTGCTGTTTTGTCCTAGGATGGTAAGCGTAATCGCCCAGTTTCTTGCATCTATAACTTTCTCTTCTCCAAATAAATGATTCCACTCTACTTAAGTAACAGATTTATATGAACGCAACTCAGAATTCCAAAATCAGGTACCTGTTACCCAGAAAATTATCTTCTCCCCACTTGCTAACTTAAAAATTAAAAAGCAACAACAACAAAAAGCCCACTTCTTTTTTTTATTTTGGGAAAATTTTAGATTTACAAAAAGGTGGTAAAAATATATGAAAAATTCCCATATACGTCTCACTCAGTATCAATTTTACCTAATGTTATTATCTTAAATTGTTACAGTAATCTGCCTAAACTAAGAGACCTACATTGGCACATTATTAGAATTAACTTCCAAACTTTTATTTAGGTTTCACCAGTTTTTCCATAATGTCCGTTGCCTGTTCTAGGATTCAATCCAGTGACCACATGCATTTATTCATTATGTCTTCCTAGTCTTCTGGGTCTGTGACAATTTCTCAGCCTTTCTTTCTCTCTTTCTTTCCTTTCTTCCTTCCTTCCCTTTCCCCTTCCCTCCTCCCTCCCTCCCTCCTCCTTTCTTTCTTTCTTTCTTTCTTTCTTTCTTTCTTTCTTTCTTTCTTTCTTTCTTTCTATTTTTTTCTTTTCTCTTCTCTTCCCTTCTCTTCTTTTTTTTTTTTTTCTTCTTTTTGCCTATGACCTTAGCAATTTCGAGTACTGGTCAGATATTTTGTAGAATGTCTCATTATTTGAGTTTTATTAATAATTTTTCTCATTTTTTTCTCACAGGCCTTATTAAATACGGGAAAGAATATCACAAAGACAAATGCCCTTCTCCTCAAGTCATATTGGGAGGCACATAACATACATGTGACAATACTGGTGACATTAATAATGATCACTTGGATAAGGTAGTATTTACCAGATGTCTGTGCTGTAAAGTTATTATTTTTTTCACTTTCATACTCCGTTCTTTGGAAGTAACTGAATCCAGCCCACACTTAAGGTATACGAGATTAGGCTCCACCTCTGGTTAGGTAGAGTACCTTGCATATTATTTAAATTTTTCCGTAAGAAAGAGTAACTTATTCTCCCCCACCTATATATGTCTGTATGATGTATGTATTCATATCATTATAGACTCTTTTATAATTAGGGTTATGGCCTTCTGAGCTCACTTTTTAACTGCTCAAACTGTGACTGTGCTTTAAGGCGCTGCACGCCTGCAAGCCGCTGGCTCTTGTGCTTTTCTCTCCCATCTATAAGCTGTTTCCCTCTCCCATCTTAGATTCCGTGATCTGTTAGTTCACTGAATTCTTACAAGCATCTCAGTTCATCTTGTTGTATTTCTTCGTGTTGCCTCTGTTACCCCCATAGGCCTAAATGATTTCTACCTTCTTTCCTTCCCTGTTCACACACCCCGAATGCTGGCAGCCACCCAAACCTGGAAAGCAAGCCCTGGAGTTATGTACTTTTAGATGGCCTACATTAGTCTGGCAGGCAAAATCAACAGTCTGCTGACATTTTTCAGCAGCAGAGTCCAACAGATCCATGCCAGCCACACAGAGAAAGTGGCTTTTCTTGCTTCTCACCACCTCCAAAGGCGGATTCTGAGGCACCAGGCACTAAAGTCTCCGGCCTGGGGAAGGGGTGTTGCCCCAAACCACCACCACCCCCGGCTGCATCTCTGGGCTGGGGTCCCCACAGATGGAGGCCTCATGCCCCTGGAGATCTAGAGTTGGTGGTGATCACTCAACAATTGGTGGAATCCATTTCAGAGGGCTGAATCAACAGGACACCAGCTGTCACCTCTGCATCACAGTCCTGCAGACTCATGTCTGCCTAGCTGAGGGACCTGGTCTTTTTGTCCCTCCCCGACCTGTCTGGATTGCCAGTGGCTTCCAGAGACAAAGACCCCTTTTCGGCATTCGCCTCCTGTGCTTTGGTCCTGCTGACCGCCAGGAATGAGATGTCTGTCTCCAAAGTGGCCCGTGTGGTTGTGGTCATGAGAAGTAACACTCAGACCACTTCCTCCCCCACCCAGTGCAATCCCAGCACTGCACTGAGGAGTTCAAAATGTTTCCCGCCATCGTTTCCTCTTCACAGAATCTGTGGCCTGCTGCTACAACTCTGTACCTACTTCAGGTGTGTCCTGTGTGGGGTGTGTAGGGCTGCAGGGGAGCCAGGCATCCTCCCGTGGTTAGATCGCACTGCGCTTACTGGCCAGGCAGGCACAGCCCACCTGCGCTGTTCTGTTCCCTGTTGTATTTCTCACACTCTCCAGCCTTTGTGAATGTATCTCTCTTTCACCTTTTTTCCTACACTGTGTGCCCCACCTGTGTCTCTGCAGATTCACAATGCTGTTCTTGGCTGAGGGGTGGGGGTGGGGGTGGGGTGGGGGAGTGATTCACTTGTGTGTAGCCATCGAGTTCTTCACCTCCTTCCCTGCCTCTCTGGGAGCAGTGAGCCAGGAGGCCACCACTAATCCACCACTTTCCCCTTTGACTGTTTTGGATTTTAGTCATTCTAGTAGGTAGGTAGTGGTGTCTCATTGTTTTAGTTTACAATTTTATATGATATATAATGTGTGCATATTTTCATATGCTTTTTTCCTATTTAAATATCTACTTTAATAAGATGTCTATTCAGATGTTTTGTCCGTTTTCTTATTGCTTAATTTAAGAGTTTTTTTGTATATTTTGTATACCAATCCTTTATCATATATATATTTTGCAAAAATTTTCTCCCAGTCTGTGAATTGTCTTTTCAATATTTTTTCAGTGTCTTTGAAAAGCATAAGTTTTTAATTTTAATAAAGTCCAATTCATCAACTTTTTCTTTTTACAGATCATGCTTTTGGTGTTATATCTAAAAAGTCATCACCCGACCCAATGTCATCTAGACTTTCCTCTATGTTGTCTTCTAGAATTGTATAATTTTGCATTTACATTTAGGTCTATGATCCATTTTTGTGAAAAGTGTAAGATCTGTTTATAGATGCATATGAATATACAATTGTTCTAGCAGCAGTTATTGAAAAGCCTATCATTTTCTCCATTGAATCACCTATTCTCTTTTGTTAAAGATCAGTTGATTCTATTTGCATGGATTTATTTCTGAGCTTTCTGTCCATTTAACTATTTGTCTGTTACTCAAACAATACTACACTGTATTGATCACTGTAAGTTTATAGTATATTTTGAAGTAGGTTGTCCTCCAACGTTGTTCTTCTTAAATATTGTCTTGGCTATTCTGTTTGTTTTGGGTTTTTTTTGATCTTTCCATATAAACTTTAGAATCGGTTTGTTGATATTGACAAAATGCCTTGCTGGGATTTTAATTGATTAATTGCTTTGAATCGGTAGATCAAATTGACGAGAATTGACATATTAATGATATTGTCTTCTTAACCAAGAACATGATAAAACACCCATTTATTTAGATCATATTTGACTTCTTTCATGAGTTATGTAGCTTTTATAATATGGATCTTCTAGATAGATATCTGATCTATTTATGCCTGATCTGTTTTTATACCTGATTTTTTATGGTAAGGTAAATGGTATTATTTCAAATTCCAATCATTAATTGATGATATATAGAAAAGTAATTAAATATTATACATTAACAGTATATCCTATTACTTTACTGTAATTGCTAATTAATTCAAAAAGTTTTTTGTCAACTTTTTTGAATTTTCTCCATCAACAGTGAATTTTCTGCAATCAACAGTCATACCATCTGTAACCAAAAACAGTTTTATTTTTCCTTTCCATTACCTTTTATTTCCTTTTCATTTCTTACTGTATAAGCTTGCATTTTCAGTACTTAAATAGGATTGGTGAGAGGGAACTTTTTTGCTTGCTTCTGGTTTTAGGTAAAAAAAAAAAATCTAGTTTTTCACTGTTACAAACAAAGTTAGCTAGAGGTTTTTGTAGATATTCTTTATGATGTTTAGAAAATATGTTTCTGATTCTAATTTGCTGATAATTTGTCCTTTTTTTATCATGAATGGGTGCTAGATTTTGTCACATGATTTTTCTGCATCAGTTGATATGTTATGATTATATGATTTTCTTCTTTAGCCTGATAATGCTATAAATTACATCAATGAGTCTTCAAATGTTGACCCAGACTTGCATGCCTGGAATAAATCCCACAAGGGCATGATGTGTGTCTCAGTTTGCTTTCTGTTGCTTATAACAGAATACCTGAAACTGAGTAATTTATAAAGAAAAAGAATTAATTTCTTACAATTATGGAGACTGAAAATTCCAATGTCGGGGGGCTGCCTCTAGTGAGGGCCTCCTTGATCCTGGGAATTCTCTGCAGAGTCCTGAGGGGGTGCATGGCATCGCAGGGAGAAGGGGCTGAGCCTGCTCGTGTGCTAGCTCAGGTCTTTCTCCCTCTTATAAAACTACCAGTTCCACTCTCACGATAACTCATTAATCCAATAACACATTAATCATTAATTAATTAATCCATAAGTAGATTACTCAATTCATGAGAGCAGAGCTCTCTTGACCCAATCACCCTTAATGGCCTTGCCTTTCAGTGCTGCCACATTGGGAATCAAATTTCAACATGAGCTTTGGAGGTAGCAAATATTTGAACCCTAACAGTGTGCAATCATTTTTATATGTTGTTGAGTTTGTCTTGCTAAACAGCAGATATCGTATAAAGAATGCTATAATGAAAGTTATAATGAAAGTATATTAGATATCAATAAAAGAAAAACAGGAAATCACAATTGTGTGAAATATTGATTTGTTGATTAAACAACATGCTTCTAAATAACACAGGGATAAAAATGGACACAAGAGATTATAAAAATCTTTTATACCAAATGAAAACAAATGTACAAGTTATAAAAAATTATGGGACCCAGTAAAAGCAGAGCCTAGAGGGAAAATTATAGCATTGAGTGCATATATCAGAAAAGAAGAGGGATCTAATGTAAATAATCTAAAATTTTGTTGAGGATTTTTCCTGTATTCTCATAAAAGATAATCTCTCATCTGTAATCATCTGTAACTTCACTTCCTAGTGATGTCATTTTTTGGTTTTGGTATTATGGTAGTGCTGGCCTCATAGAATGAGTTAGAAAGTATTCTCTCTACTTTGGTTTTCTAGAAAAGATTGTATGGCATTGGTGCACTTTCTTCCTGAAATGCTTCATAGAATTCACTAATGAAACCATCTAGGCCTACTGTTTTCTGTTTTAGAAGGCTAATATCAATAATTGTTAGTGTAATTCCTTTGATAGATATAGAGCCATTTAGATTATCTGTTCTCCTGGTGTGATTTTTTCATAGATTTAGTCTTCAAGGAATTGGTCTGTTCCATCCCAGTTACCAAATTTGTGGGCATAAAGTTGCTAATAATATTTTTTTTATTTTTTGTCTCACATCAAACAGGTGATGTCTCAACATCATAAGAAGGTATGAGGGAGGCACATTTTGAAAACCATGATATGAAAATCCAGTCATTATGCTTATGAACTACAAAAGAATCTCCTTTGTTATTTTTAGAAGTCTGTGGGATCAGTTTTAATATTCCCTTATTCATTCCTGTTGCTAGTAATTTGTATCTTCTCTGTTTTGTTTTATTTTGTCTTTTTCCTTGGTTAACCTGGCTAGAGGTTTATCTATATTATTCATCTTTCCCAAGAACCAGCTCTGGGTTACTTTTATTTTCTCTATTGATTTTCTGTTTTTGACTTCTGTTCTCAATTTTACTGTTTTTTGCCTTTTGGTCATTTGGGATTTAATTTTCCCTTCTTTTTCATGTGTCCTAGGATGAAAACTTAGATTATTTATATTAGATCGCTCTTCTTTTCTGATATATGCACTCGATGCTATAATTTTCCCTCTAGGCTCTGCTTTTACTGCATCCCATAATTTTTTATAAGTTGTACATTTGTTTTCATTTGTTATAAAAGATTTTTATAATCTCTTGTATCCCTGTGTTATTTAGAAGCATGTTTTTTTAATCAACAAATATTATATAATTTCCTGTCTTTCTTTTATTGATATCTAGTATAATTTCACCATGACCTGAGAGCATTCTTTATATGATATTTGTTGTTTTAAAATGTTAAGATGTGTTTTGTGTACTCAAGTCTCAGAGAATGTTCCATGTGAACTTGAGGACAATGTGCATGTGCTGTTGTTATATGACTTAGTCTATAAATGTCAATTATATCCACCTGATGGATGGTGCTGGTCAGTTCCACTCTGTCTTTATTGAGTTTCTGCCTGCTGGATCTGTCAATTACTGAAAAAGGGGCATTGAAATCTCCAAGTATGATAGTGGATTTTTCTTTATCTCTGTGCACTGTGCTTTTTGCCTTTTATATCCCGTGTAACTTTTTGTCAAATATCAGACATGATATATTGAGTAAATAAAACTAAGTTCAATATGCCTTCCAGGTACTGGCTGGGAGTTAGGCTGTGTTTACTATTTGCTGTATCTGTTGCTGTCAGAGACTAAAATTTCCTCTGGAGTCTTATTTTTATCTCCCTTGTTAACTTTGGCTTCCTTTGAGACTTTTGTTAAAAATAGGGTCGAGCTTTGCAGTTTTATCTACCTATAATCCCATTATTATACAGGATCCTATCCATGTGGATGTGAGATATGGGAGTGGGAAATGTGTTCTGTAGTCACGTGATCAGCTCTCAATATTTTACTGAGCTTGTGTACCGGGACTGTGACCCTCGCAATTGCTTCTCAGCGTTTTTGTTTTGCTTCCCCGCCCCCCAAACTTTAGGTGAGATAGGAAGTCAAGAGGGGACTGGGTGGGGTACTTTCCTTCTTCCACATTAAAAGGTAGAGGGGGATGGAGTTGGCCAGAGCCTTCCTTCATATCAGTTACACTCTAGTAACATAGTTCCCCTTGAGTTCAGTCCTTTCTGTAGGAACACAGATGTTCTGTACATGTTTCAAAATGCCTACTTTTCTCCATCTCCCGCCACAAACATAAGGGGACTGTTTTCTCTTATACTCACAGTGAGAACCAGGTGGTGCTGCTGGAGGTTAAAATCATGAACTGCAGCCCCTCTGCTGGGTCTGGCCTCCAGGAGAGAATAATCACCCAGCCAGGCCACAGGTGTCTCCAGCAACTTGTCAATTACCCTCTTGGATTCCCTGCCCAATGCTGGCCCCAGCAGCAGTTTCTGAGAGGTTGATGCTCCAGATAAGCTATGATTTTCTGTGTCTTTCCAGTTTGGGGAGCCATGGTGTGTGCTGAGACCTCAATTCTCTGATGGATCCAAGAAGAGTTGATTTTCAGCTTTATATTGTTGTGGGAAGGAAAGTCATGACTTTCAAGCTCTTCATGTGTCGGCCTGGAAACTGGACTTCACAGTCATTTTTCAAACTTTCTCAATACTCTTGAAATTACCAAATAATCTCCTCATCACAACTCAGTGTCAGCAAAATGATACACTCGTACCGTATGCTTTTTATCAGATATTGTTATCTGTTTTTATATGTACTCTTCCCTTTTCCTTCCTTTTATTACAATAGAGAAACCCTTTCTTCTTCGGAGATTGGTGCCAACCCTTGTGATTTGCATCTCATATTATTTTGTAGTTAAGGTCCAAAATCTTGAAAGCTTTTTTTTTCTCTCGTTCCTTCCCTCTTTCATTTTTTAAGAACACACAATACATTATTATTAACTGTAGTCAACAGGTTGTACAATAGATCTCTTAAACTTATTCTTCCTGTCTAACTCAAATATTGTATCCTTTGACCAAAACCTCCTCAACCATCCCATCCCAACTCCTGGTAACCACCTTTCTACTCACTGCTTCTACGGGTTTGACATTTTTTAGCTTCCACATATGAGATCATGCAGTCTTTCTCTTTCTTTGTCTGGCTTATTTCATTTAACAGAATGTCCTCTAGTTTCCTCCATGTTGTCACAAATGACAAGATTTCTGTCTCATTTAAGTCTGAACAATATTCCATTGTATATACACACCACAATTTTGTGTGTGTATTCATCTATTGATTGATTTAGCATGTTGATTCCATATCTTGGCTTGGATTGATTGATATGATAGGTTGATTTTGTATCTTGGTCATTGTGAATAATGCTGTGGTGAGCATGGGAATGCAAATGTCTTTTTGACATTCTGACTTAATTTCCTTTGGAAAATCCAGTAGTGGGATTTCTGGATTACATAGTAGTTCTATTTTTAATTTTTTGAGGAACCTTCTTATTGTCTTCTATATGGCTGTGCTAATTTACATTCCCAACAACAGTGTACAAGGGTGTCCTTTTCATTACATCCTTGTCAATACTTATTTTTTTTAATTTTTTTATTTAAGGAAATTATGAGGGTACAAACATATTAGTTACATGTTTTGACTTTGTCACATCCAAACCATGATTTGAGATGTGCCCTTACCCCCCTACAAAGCTCACCGCATCCATTAGTAGTAAGTTTCCCCACCCCTATACCCCACTACCCGCAAAGAATATTACTACTGTGTGAGCACCTTGGTGTTGACCAGTCAGTGACAGTTTGATGACGAGTACATGTGGAGCCTATTCTTCCATTCTTGTGATACCTCACTTAGGAGGATTGGCTCAAGCTCTATCCAGGAAAATATAAGCGGCGCTAGATCACCATCATTTCTTATAATTGAGTAGTATTCCATTGTATTTTATTTATTTATTTATTTATTTATTCCATTGTATTTTATTGTATTTATTCCATTGCATTGTATTTTATGTATGGTATTGCATACCATATTTTATTAATCTACTCATAGATTGACGGGCACTTGGGGTGTTTTCACATCCTTGCTATAGTGAATTGTGCTGCCATAAACATTCGAGTGCAGATGTTGTTATTCTAGACTTTTGTTCCTTTGAGTATATGCCTAATAGTGGTATTGCTGGATCAAATGGTCGTTCTACTTGTAGCTCTTTGAGGCATCTTCAATTTATTTTCCACAGAGGTTGCACTAATTTGCAGTCCCACCAGCAGTGTAAGAGTGTTCCTATCTCTCCTCATCCTCACCAGCATTTGTTGCTTTGGGATTTTTTGATACAGAACAGTCTTACAGGAGTTAGGTGATATCTCACTGTGGGTTTGATTTGTATTTCCCTAACTATAACGGCATGGAACTGGCACAAGAATAGAGACATAGACCTTTGAAACAGGACTGAGAATCCAGAGGCGAAACCATCTGCATATTGTCATCTAATCTTTGACAAAGCAGACAAAAATATACACTGGGGAAAAGAATCCCTTTTCAATAAATGGTGCTGGGAAAACTGGATGCTACATGCAGAAGATTGAAACTGGATTCCCACCCCTCACCTCTTATAAAAATCAACTCTAGATGGATAACAGTCTTAAACCTAAGGCATGAAATCTTAAGAATTCTAGAAGAAGACATAGGGAGGACTTTTTCAGACATTGGCCTAGGCAAAGAATTTATGAAGAAGACCCTGAAAGCAATCACAACAGCTACAAAAGTAAATAAATGGGACCTGATCAAATTAAAAAGCTTCTGCACAGCCAAGGAAACTGTTATTAGAGTAAATAGACAACCTACAGAATGGGAGAAAATATTTGCTCTCTACATGTCCAATAAAGGGACAATAACAAGAATCTATCTAGAACTCAAAAAAATCAACAAGAAAAAATCAAACAGCCCCATCAAAAAATGGGCGAAGGACATGAACAGAAACTTTTCAAAAGAAGACAGAATAATGGCCAGTAAACATATAAAAAATGCTCAACATCTTTTTTTTTATAGTAGTCATTCTAACACATGTTAGATGATATTTCAATGTGGTTTTAATGTACATTTCTCTGATTATTAGTGATTTTGAGCATGTTTTTATATGTCTGTTGGCCATTTTTGTGTCTTCTTTTGAGAAATGTCTGTTTAGGTCCTTTGTTCATTTTTTAAATGCATTGTTTGTTTACTTAGTATTGAGTTGTTTAAATTCCTTATATATTTTGGATATTAACCCATCACCAGATGCATGATTTACAAATATTTTTCACAATTTACTCTGTTTATTTCTTTGTGCAGACATTTATGTAGTTTGATATAATCCCATTTTTCACTTTTGCTTTTGTTTCCTGTGCTTTTGGGATCCTATCCAAAAATATTGCCCAGATTTATATTGTGGATCTTTTCCCCTTTGTTTTCTTTCAGTAGTTTAACAGTTTTCAAGCCTTGTATTTAAGTCTTTAATCCATTTTCAGTTGATTTTTATAGATGATGTGATATAAGATTCTAATCTCAGTTTTCTGCATGTGGGTACCTAGTTTTCCCAACAACATTGAAGAGACTGTTCTGTGCCCATAGTGTTTTCTTGGCATATAGGTCAGAAGTTAATTGACTGTATATGTATGGAATTATTACTGGGCTCTCTGTTCTATCCACTGGTGTATATATCTATTTTCACACAAGTGCTATACTGTTATGATTACTATAGTTTTATACTATATTGTGAAATCAGATAATGTGATGCTTCGAGCTTCATACTTTTTCCTCCAGATTGTGACTATTTGGGGGACTTTTTCTCTTTTATATATTCAGTCAGTTTCTCTCATCTAGATTAACAGCATTTACTGTTTTTTAAATAAAATATTACATCCTTATAAAAGGAGGTATAAACAGTGCAGTAGGTATAATGTGTAATAAACTAGACTAACATATAGCCAGCATTCAGCTGAAGGAATAGTAACATCAATATCATTGAAGGTCCTCTTGTGTCTTTCCTGATCATGCTCTTCCATCCACATCCCCAAGAATAGATAAGCATTTGTTTGCATCTTTTGCTTTTGTTAGGGTATTAATATGTGTGTGTGTGTGTGTGTGTGTATGTTACAATTTAATGTAGACTTTACATATGCGTTTGTGACTAGTTCTTTTCTACTTCATATTATATTGCTCATAGTCACACACATTTTTGTGGGTAGAATTTTTTTCAATTTCACTAATACATTGAATTCTCTTGTGAAATCACCTAGTAATTTGTTTATCTAAGTTCCTCTTGATAACAATTTCAAATATTTACAGTTTTTTGTAATTTTAATTTATTTATTTTTGCTATTATAGTTATGAGTAGAATTTCTGGGCATTGACTTATTTATTCATGCCTTCTACTTTACAAGATACTTCAAATTGTTTTCCAGTGTAGTTATATTAATTTGTATTAACACCATCAGTATGTAAGAATTATGTTATTTCATCTTATTCAAACAACTTACAAAGTGTTTGTCCTTCTAATGGTTGTAAAATGTTAACTAACTCATTATGGTTTTAATTTACATTTATTTGATTATAATGGTTCAAAATATTTTTAATATATTTATTGGACATTTTCTTTTCTCTTAAACATTCATTTATGATTTTTTTTGAATTTTTCTACTGAGTTACAAGTATTTATGATACAAATACTATTTATATTTGTATGTTCACCAAGCTCTCTTTCTTTCTGAACAAACAGTCATAACAAGTGTGTGTTTATATACATATGCATATAAATTCTGATCTGGGCAATGGAGTTGGGGTGGACATATATTACTCCTAAGATCCTTCATTATTCTCCAAATTCTATTTATCATCATTCAACAGAATCTAGAAGATCTAGTGGAGGGTGTAGAGTGCCAGGTTATGGTGAACCATTATGAAGGAACTTACTCTCTGAATCACCACTTGGACGGCCACATGCCATATAAGAAACTGGACTGAAACGTGAGTAACAAATAAAACTATATTCTGTTAAGCCACTGAGACTTTTAGCGTAGTTTATTCTAGTAGTTAGCCAACACTAATTCATCCAGCATTTTTCTTTTCCATTCTTATTCATGTATTCTGGATGTTAGACTTTTTTCAGTTAATATGTGGGAAATATTTTTCTCTCCACTTTAGACTTTCTTTCACATTCCTTATAGTGCAGTTTTGCAACGGAAAGTCTTAAAGAGATTCATGTTTGATAGTCTTTTACTTCATGCTTGGTCATATTTGTATCTTGTTTAGAAATCTGTAGTGACTTTGATATGACAGAAATATACTCATTTTCTTCTAAACATTTCAAAGTTTTACCTTTCATATTTAAGTCTTTAATCCAACTGGAATTGAATTTTGTGTTTCGTGTGATAAAGGACTTAAACTTACTTATTTTTCCATATGGATAAAAACTGTCCGAGTACTATTAATTCAGTACTGCCTCTTTCAGTGTGGTAACAATGGTCCATCTGTGAGATAGCAGATTTCAGATATGTGAGCCTTTTGTTAGAGCCTCTTACGTTCTATTGATAGCTATCCTTGCATCCTTGTAAAACCTACTTATCTGCTATTCTATTTCAAGATTGAATATTAGTTATAGAAAATATAGTTTTAATTCTTTCCTTAGGGATATATCTTCACTGTTTGAGTCTTGTCTTTCCACATAAAATGTTAATTAAAATTCGAGTAGAAATGTATTTGAGATTATATAACAATTTGAAAAAAACTAACAACACTAATATATTGCATTTTTCTATCATTGAACTTGCTAAAACATTTTGTTATAGCTTTTTCTAATGTGCAAGAAGTTTTAAAAGTATCTCCACAGCTATGTTTACTTATCCTTAGTTATCTTTTATACTTTGGTATTATGAATGCTAGTTTTTCTTAATTACATTGTTTTTGCTGTTGGTATATAGAAAGGCATAAATTTTCATAATTTTAGGACTTATTTTATTTTTAGAAAATTTACAAAACTCTCTCTTTAATTGTAATAATCCATTTGTGAATTAGTTGGGATTTGCTTATGGAAAACAATTAAATCATCTTGGAATAAAAAGTTGTTGCTGCTTGGGCTAAATGCTCCAGGATGACATTGAAGTGGAGAAAAAATAGTAGGCAAACTGTCTTGTTCTTGTTTTATATGTGATGTTTGCTTTGAACTTTTGTAGGTACTCTTTATCTGTAAAAGAAGTTTCCTTTTCCTTTACAAAAATTGACCATGTATTTCCCAAGAGGTAAATCTCAAAGTAAGTCAAATATTAACATAAAACATGCCATGCTGACTAATGATAATGAAATTAGAATTGATATCAATAATAAAAACAAATCTTTGTAAACTAAAAAAATATATTTATAAATAGTTTTAGGATAAAAACATAAATTATAATAAAACTGTTAAAACATAACTAGAACTAAATGACTAAAATAAAGCATTTTAATACTACATTCAACTGAAATAGTATTTAATGGAAATTTATACCCTTAAAAATTTATACCCTTAAAAGTTCATTGAAGAATAAGAAATGGTAAAAATCAGTGAGCTAAGTCTCTAACATAAAAGTTAGAAAACTAGCAAAAGAATAAATTAACATAAAACAGAAGATAATAAACAACTAAATAGACAATATAATAGAGGAATTAAAAAATTGATAGTTTGAAATACATATATAAATGATATATTATAGATAAAATTGTGATTATAACAACACATGGAAAAGGGAAGCATATATGGAAATTAAAAACAGGCCAATTATTGGCCAATCTTTCCCATAAATATAAATGTAAAAATATTAAGAAAATATTGATAAACCTAGTAATATATAAGAAGTGTATTTTGTTTATGATCAAGATTGACATATCATTAGAAAATCTATAACTGCAATTCACCATATCAACAGGTTAAAAATTTATATATTGTATAATACATACATATATTATGTACATATGCATTATATAATATATACAATCTAATCATATGAATAGGTGGAGAATAAAAATGTTATAAAGATTGGATACAGGATTAATGTCAATTACATTAAGCCTGCATATTTCGTTATTCACATATTCTATATCTTTCATACTACCATCTGAAGAAAAGCTTGACAATCAAACTGACACAATGACTATACTAAAAAAAAAAATTTTCTCCCCAAATGACATTAACTGAATTTATATATGATATTGAATTCACTGTCAACTTTAATGAAACATCATATGATGGTGTTAACAAGAGAAGACATCGGTTGACAAAATATTATAATTGTAAAACATGCTCTCCAGAAATATGCCAGGAGTATTTCACTCTTCATGCCCCTAGTATAATGTATCCTAATTACTCCTAATTTTACTTCAATGCCAACCCTAACTTCCTTTTCCCTTTCTTTTTTGTGAGCTCTATTCTAAGCATTTTCTCACAAACTATTATCTCTCTGTAATGAAATCCTAAATGCTTCATTTTTTAAAATTTTCTGATATATTTGCCAAATTAATCTCTAGGCCTAAGTTTCTACAAAATAGGATTGAATAATAGTATCCTACCTCATGGTTCTTGGACATGTTACATAAGAAAACATCAGCAAAGCACTTGGAAGTATACGTCAATCATAATAACAGTAATGGTCCTTAGTTATTATAAATGATCAGTTTTTGCCATCGTCATCCCCAAAGGGTTTCTGCTTTTGTTGCTTCCTATATGTATCATGATTTTTCCATAAGATAAAAAACACTTGAAACTAGAAACTCTGGCACATTTTACTTTGAAATTAGCTAGGCTTAGTGAAACATTGTAAGTTTTTTCCCATCTAGTTTAAGTTATAGAAATAGTCTGCTGCTGTCTTTTACCTAATTGTGAATATGTCCAAGTGTGAGCTGGATATTTCTTTCCTAATGACATCCAGTGTCCAGCCATTATACCTTAATGGGTCTGATTCATAATTTATTTCCCTATTAGGTTATAGCTTTTTTGGAAAAGACTGACACCCTTGAGTTCCTTCCAGCAACTCTGTCTTGCTCCCCAGAGACAGGGCACTGTGTCTTAAAAGATGAATAACTATAATGTGATACTTTCATTTGCATGTTCTTTTATGATCCTGTGGTTTTCTTCTGTCAGGGTAGAGTGATTTAGAGTTGCATGATGCTCCTGGATTTCTGTTCTCAACACCTAAAACTCGTTCTCCGTGCACCAAAGCTAATAGACAGAGCAATATGGGAAGAAGATGATTCCACTGGGGTAAAGTTCTAAGGAGGCTGGCACTGATTTTCGAGGGTAAAAGGGAAAGTGGAGCAGTCGGAACATCTGAGGAGGTGGGGACATATGGGAACTGTGGGCTGCCAGTGTTCCAGCTGGGTTCTCTCCACCAGGACCTTGATGCCTCTCCTCCAGCAGACCCCACCTGCAGCACAGATCTGCCAGGGCAGCCGGGCAGACACCCCTCCCAGGGGTCAACCACCTCCTGTCCCCTTCTGTGCATTCTTTTGCAGAGTGGTCAGCACAGGTTTGTCTTTGCGTTGCAAAACCCTGGCCAGTTTTTCCAGGAAGGGAATGGAATTCAATGTATTGCAGTGGCAGTTATCTGGGCCAAGAATGTCTGTCTAGTTTTCTCTTTGGCTTGGAGAACATTTCAGATCCATGGTATAACATCTCTCAAGTGGGCAACTTCTGAGTCAGATTGCCAAGGAATGCAATGCAACCCATTGCTTTCATTCATTTAACTGGGACGCTATACAACCATTTTTTTTAAAGGGGGAGGAAGAATTATATTTTCTATTTGAAGATGGCAAGATTGAATTTTCAAAAGTCTTTACATGTGTATGAATTAGCTTCTACAGTTTTAAAGAAGTAGATCATCTGGGAAACAAGTTTTATTGCTTAAATATATGGTGCTTTCTTACTGGAGAAAAACTTACCAAATGAAACAACAGAAAAGTTATAATGCATTTAGGATTAGAAAAAAGACATAAGAAATCCAATATACTGAATTCCAGTGGAACTAGAACCTTTTACTATTTAAAACAGTGGAACACAGCTGTGAATTTTATGTTTCTAGGAATTACATATTGGCAAAGAACGGGAATACAGAGTGGTGGCTTAGAAGAGAGTTGCTGTCATGCTTCAAAACATGCCAGGAAATCTGCGTCTTGCACTTTGACCATTGTCAGTACGTGTTTGTAGGAAATGGCATCCCTTTGGCTTAGTAGTTGGTATTCACTGGTGACGGGGGCTTCGAGCAGAGCAGACAGGCTGGGGACAGCATCACCTCGATCACAAAGTAATTCCAGGGTAACAGACTAAGGTGTTGCTTCTCAGGGGAAGTCAAGAATACAATGAGTTGGGAATAAATCCAAATGGTCCACATTGAAAATAGGCAACTGTAGGCCAGGCCTCTTCAGACACACAGGCATCCAAGGTGATGGCATGAACAGGGGCGTCCCCAAGGTGCTGGGAGACCGTGTGGCCAGCAGGAGGATCAGCATTCTCCAGTCCCAGCTGCTCACAGGTCACAGCCATGGCAAGTGGGGGCTGCAGAGTCCCTCAGTCATCCCCATTCAAAACGGGAGTCTCCACATTTCTTTTAACCACTCTGGGACCAACGTCGACTGTAGTCGACAGCCACAGATGAACGCGCACAGCCCATGTCCACTATAGTCAGTAGTCACAGATGAACGCGCACAGCCCAGTGTTCACTACAGTCAGTAGCCACAGATGAACACACACATCCCAGTGTCCACTATAGTCAGTAGCCACAGATGAACACGCACAGCCCAGTGTCCACTACAGTCAGTAGCCACAGATGAACACACACAGCCCAGTGTCCACTATAGTCAGTAGCCACAGATGAACACGCACAGCCCATGTCCACTACAGTCAGTAGCCACAGATGAACACACAGCCCATGTCCACTACAGTGAGTAGCCACAGATGAACACGCACAGCCCATGTCCACTATAGTCAGTAGCCACAGATGAACACACAGCCCATGTCCACTACAGTCAGTAGCCACAGATGAACACGCACAGCCCAGTGTCCACTACAGTCAGTAGGCACAGATGAACACGCACAGCCCAGTGTCCACTACAGTCAGTAGCCACAGATGAACACGCACAGCCCATGTCCACTACAGTCAGTAGCCACAGATGAACACACACAGCCCAGTGTCCACTACAGTCAGTAGCCACAGATGAACACGCACAGCCCATGTCCACTACAGTCAGTAGGCACAGATGAACACGCACAGCCCGTGTCCACTACAGTCAGTAGGCACAGATGAATGCGCACAGCGACTTTAGCCGAAAGCCATGATATGACTTTTCTAATTTTTCAGTTATCAGAATAAAATTGTGAACATTTAAAAATAACGTCATGAAAACATATGTCTATGTTACCTATTCTGACTGACATTACAAGTAAAGCTGCCTGTAAAGTGACACATGCTCTCAGTGCTTTCAAGCTTTCCTCATCACAGGAGAGCACAAGGGACCCGCCGTCAATGCACAGCAGGCACCACATGCGGCCTGCCAGTGCCCGTGCGGGCGAGGTGTCGCAGCTGGTGAGCGCCGCACTGAAGTGGTTAAAGACAAACAACCTCCATGTCTGTTTTTGTTACAGTTTTGAACTGCCGAGTACACAGCACCTCTCAACTGATTGGTGAAAGGCAGGGCCTGTTTCTTTGGGAGTCACACCTCACCTGCTGCGGGGAGATGTGCCTCCTGACTGTGACCTGGGCTTGGCTTGTTCTGTGACCTTCCAGATTAGCAGAGCAAGATCATTAGCATTCCTCCCCCAACTGGAAACAGCAAGAGACTACTCATTTTCCCAGGGCGAAGGCCAGGAATTGGCTCCAAAATTCAAACAAATCAAGACAATGAGTGGAATCGTGGATAAAAAGAAAGGTGCAGGCAGATGAGGTGACAGAGAAGAGTGGTTGAAAGAACTGAGGAAGGCGAAGCTGGGAAGGAGAAATCTCTGAGCGCAGGACAGCGTTGACACACTCGGTGTCTTCCCTGCAGAGGGAGGATGGCTGCGCCAGCCCCTGGGCTGAAACTGTGACAGTGGGTAAACGTCACAGACGGGCAGGTTTCAAGTCGCTGTAGGAAATTTCATCGTAATCAGAACTAGGTAAAACGGGAATGGATTTTTCTCATAAGATTAGGGAAATACTTGGTGTTTACAGTTTTCTAAAATGAGCTAGAGACCATGATGAAATCTTCCAAGAATTTTGTGAGTCCCAGAATTTTTTTCACTGACTGATAAAGTGTCTCCATAGCTAATACTCCAGAGCTAATAGTGTTATGGAGTGGATACTTGGCGCCAGAAGCCAGACATGCCCACCTGTATGTGGTACTTAAAGGGTATTTCTGCACAAAAACTGACAAAGAAAACGGTGTCGCTTTAAATTTTGCGGAGGCATTGGCCTCAAAGCACACCACGGAGATGGGAGGGCAGGGATGTGCAGGTGCAGAGGGCGCCACTCCCCACCAGGCAGCTCCGATCGCCAGGGCACCTGCCACCTGCGGAGGCCAGAGCTGCCTGCGCCGGCACTCTGCACTCCGGCCCACACTGGGCGTCTGGGTCTCTTAAGCGCACGGAAGGAGGAAACAGTGAAAAGTAATATTTCTGGCCAGACCACGAGGAGACGGACGTGCAGATTGTACCCTGATCACCCAGCTGCCAGGAGGAAGGGAGAGAAAATAAGGAGTCATGTCCATAGCTACACTTTTCTGTTTTTATCATCTTCCATTTTGAATAGATATATGCTCAGCAAAAATCAAAGACTAAAGACATATTAAAGATAAAAATTCCCATCTGCTTCCTCTACATGTACTTGCATCCCATGGCAACCACTTCCACATCCGTTTTTTAAAAATGTATGTATATTTTCTTCCATTTGGGATCGAAGACCTTCTGTTTTTTTTTCTTTCAATGGGATCAAACTAAATATATTTTCATGCATTTTTTAAAGTAATACTATGTCTTATAGGGCTTTCCGCATGATCCTTCTTTGTGAATGGCTATGAGGGTTTCTAAAATGAGAAGAATCACCCTCTTTTCTACTGAGTCACATACAATTTTGGATTTTCAAGAAGTATAAGCGTTCTATTGTTACAAAGGAAAAATAAAAATTCTCCCTTCAAAAAAGTCTTTACATAGATATAGGTCAACAAACCATGGCCTGCGGGCCACATCCAACCCACTGCCTGATTGTGTAAATTAAATCTATTGGAACAAAGCCACGATCATGTGATTGCATGTTGCCTATGGCTGCTTTTTCAATACAATGGCAAAGTTGAGTAGTGGTAACAGAGATCAGAAGGTCTTAAACTCTACATATTTACTCCCTGGCCTTTATAGAAAAATTTTGCTGATTCCCGATACAGAGGAGAAAAGTCCTCAAATAGGGCAAAATTGTATGTGACTCAGTAGAAAAGAGGAATCAAAGAAAATGATTCTTCTCATTTGAGAAGCCCCCCCTGCCCCCCAAATAGTAGTTTTCCTTGAAACCCAGTACCCAGGGCATGGGCACGTAACTGAAGCTGCACCAAATGAACCCTCTAGTATAGAACTTTCCACATGGGAAACAAACGTAAAGAAGTTGGAATTGTTTGAAGTTCGTTCTGCTCCCGGAGGGGAGCGAGCTGCACTGGGCAGCTGCTGTGCACATGACAGCAGCCGCCCAGCAGGCTGCTCCTTCGCCTGCACCGGACTCCTGAGTTCCTAGACTGTTTCCCTAGCCTGAGTCTCTATCCATCCCATTAATTATTTTATCTCAATCATAGCCTTCTAGTTAGTTTTGGTTTTGTTAAATTTACCAAGGATTAATGTTTTCAAAATGGTCATACTGCTCAAATCCTGAGACTATGAAACTGTTTGCTCTTGGGAGGTGAGGTCTTAGAAGTTGTCTCTGAGCCTGTTCTGAGTGTGTTGTTAATGTGGTCCCACCAGGTGGGTTGGCGCGGAGAATGTGGGCGCTCAGAGTAATGAGTCCCAAGTCAGGAACGGGGCAAGGCTCCAGAGTGGTTAATCCATTAATTCTTTGATCCATCATGTGGAATATCACTAGTATCTTTGTTTTATTGAACATCCTAAATCTTAAAAATGTTTACCTAAAAACAGACATCAACTTAGACAAATGCAGAGACTTAAGAGCAGAAGTCTTGACAAAGGATATTTTCAATTTGTGAGTTTAAAGCTTTGGGTTAAAATTATTCTCATTACGTGACACACACTTTCATTTCTGACAATTTATAAAAGATACCATCACCAGACAAAAATAAGCAAGCCATAAAGAATTACCTCAGGGCAAGCATGTCTCAAGATCATTTTATTCCTTTGTAGAGTGACTGAAGGATTTGTGATGGGACTGTAATTTTTATTTTAGAAATAGTGCTCTGATAAGTGATGAGGGAAAGATATAAGCCAGGAAGATTATTTTGAAAACCATTTCAATAATTCAAGAATCTGATTACATTTTTTTAAATGAAATAAAGAGAAATGAAATAATAAGATAACATTTAAGGTAAGAAAAATATTGATAGGTGTCTATGAGAGATTAAGTCATAATGTCTTAAGACACTCATTGAACGTAAATACATAGCATACCCTGTGCATCTAGAATAGTGCAGTTTTGCACCATTCTTAATATAGTGGAGAAAATAGTCACTCAAATAATTTCTTTTTTTTCTGTGATTCAGATGAGGAACCTTGTTGAGAAAAGTTAGACCTATTTGGAGGTCTGATATTGGAGGACTTGGTTGATGATAGATAATTTATCTAGCCTGCAACTATTATACAAGAATAGAAAAAATTTGGATAAACAAAACAAATTTTATTTTGGACTTATAATTTCGAAGACTCCTGAGGTAATATTCAGTAGCCAAACTGTGTATTTGGAAAGCAATAAAAATGTATAAGTATAAGGGTTAGCTACATGTAGAAGATTGAACCAGGATCCCTACCTCTCACCTCTCCCAAAAATTCCCTCAAGATGGTTAACAGATTTAAACCTAAGGCATGAAACCTTAAGAATCCTAGAAGATGTTGGGAAGACCCTATCACACATTGGTCTAGGCAAAGAATTTTTGAGGAAGACCCCCAAGGCAATCGCCGCAGCAGCAAAAATAAACAAATGGGATCTGATCAAATTAAAAAGTTTCTGCACAGCCAAGGAAACTATCATTAGAGCATATAGACAACCCACAGACTGGGAGAAAATGTTTGCTCTCTATACTTCTGATAAAGGTCTAATAACGAGAATCTATCTAGAACTTAAAAGAATTAAGAAAAAATCAAACAACCCCATCAAGAAGTGGGCAACGGAAATGAACAGAAACTTTTCCAAAGAAGACAGAATAATGGCCAGCAAACATATAAAAAAAGCTCAACATCTCTAATCATCAGAGAAATGCAAATCAAAACCACAATGAGATACCACCTAACCCCAGAATGGCCTTTATCAAAAATGCTGGGGAGGATGCAGAGAGACAGGAACACTCTTGCACTGCTGGTGGGACTGCAAATTAGTGCAACCTTTGTGGAAAAGAATTTGGAGATACCTCAAACAGCTAGATATAGAAATACCATTCGACCCTGCAATAGCATTGTTGGCCATCTACCTAAAAGAGCATAAGACATTCTATTATAAAGACATCTGCACCCGAATGTTTATGGCAGCACAATTCACTATTGCACGGTCATGGAAACTACCCAAGTGCCCATCAATTCAGGAGTGAATAATTAAAATTTGGTATATGCTCACAATAGAATACTATTCAATTCTAAGAAACGACAGTGAGCTGGCACTGTTTATGCTATCCTGGATTAAGCTTAAGCCTGTTATCCAAAGTGAGGCAAGACAAGACCAGGAAAATGGACTCCACATGTACTCGCCATCAAATTGGTACTGACTGATTAAAACCATGGTGCTCAAATGGTGGTAGTGTTCACCAGAGATGGGGGGGACCCACATCCTAGGGATGTGGTGAGCATTGTGTGGGGGAAGGGAATGCCTCTAACCCTTCTTAGGGAGAGGCAAAGATATACAAGGTAACCAAAATGCCAAGGAAAAGAGAAAAAACCTTTTATGGGATGGTGGGCGGGAGGGGGCGGGGAAGGGCGTCTGTACATAGTGGGTGTGGTGGGCACCACCTGGGGCTGGACAGGCGTGAAGCGCTGGCGCAGCGGGGGAGGGGGGGGCAGGGGCAACATATGTAACCCTAACAGTATCTGTACCTCCGTAATATAATGAAATAGAAGAAAAAAATGTAAGTATAAATCTGGAAATCACTATTGTTGTGATTGTTAAAGTTAGGGGTCAGGAATGAGCCCCCAGAGTGAGAGAGGCTGGAGAAGAAACGAAGGCCACACGCGAAATCTAAGGCGCAGGTAGGCCAAAGCAGCCTTTAAGGTCCTAGGAAGGGGCCTGAGCGTTGACATACCAGGAGTTTTTCAGGATGGTAGCCACTTGTAACCTATGTAGTGTGCGGAACTGTTGAGGAGCCTGAGCGAAAAGGACACGGCACTACTGCCACAGTGTTAGAATCACCGACGGGAGGGAGCAAGTGTGCAGGGGGCTCAGGGCATGCTGCCTGAACCGGCTCCCCGGAGTCAGAGGCAGATTCTCCCTCAGTGTATAAGAAAATCTCAAGAGACTTCAGTTGCAAATACAGAATGCCAGATGGAACCAGTGCAAATAAAAGGGAATGTGCTGAGCCCCCACTACAAACCCTAGGAAAGCCAGACAGCCCCCAGGGAGCTGAGAGTAGATTTCCCAGCATATCAAATGATTGTTTCTATGTACATGCAGGATCCACTCTTGGTATCTTTGAAAACAACAAAATGTAAACTATATCCTCAAGATTTGGTTGGGCACATTCCTTCATATTAACTTGCAATATTGACAGGGAATATGTCTAGAGTCAAGCCTTGTGAATGGAGTAGAACTATCTCAATGAATCATATGAAACTATGCTGATGCAGAATTTTCAAAATATCTGTTGAAAATAAATTTAGGAGATGTACAACACTGTTACTGTTTCTTTAAAGTATTTTCATTGGGGAACTTACATGTTTATTCATTGAGGTAAAAATCAGTGAGTTTAAAATCCCAGCAAAAACAAAATTAAACACAGGAAAACCAAAATAATAATAAAAAGATAATTTTAAAGAGACTTATTAACATTTAACCTTAAAAGACATTTGGCTTTTCCAAGAATATGTCTTAAGAAAAATATATCACATATTTTGAGTCACAAAATGCTATTTAATGGAAATCAGCGTAAGTAATATTGATGTTTGTCATTTAGGGAAAATAAAGTTAAGGTTATAGAATCATAAATAATAGCTCTTTTAGAATCAGATGAAGAACTAAAAACTCATTCCATTTCCAAACCAGAAGGGGAGTGACTTGACTGGCAATTAATAACAATCTATTTCAAGTTACAAAGGAGAAGGGGAATTGACCTATAATGATGTAATGGAGGCAACATTGGAGATAAAGTCCAAAAATGACGGTGAAACCATTAAATTAGAAAGGTAATATACATGTCCTTCATGCAGGAATTTATCCAGACAAGGCAAAGACTGGGAGGACCTCCATTTTTTCCTTGAACTCCTCAATACCAATGAATGCCCACCTGCTGCATCGCAGGCCTAATACCAGGGCTTTATATCCGTAGTTTCTAATCTTCATAGCATTCTCCTAAAACAGCTATTATGTAGGGAAGACGTATCATATGTAAGATGAAAAAGAACTTCAGAAATATTAACGGATATGAAGTAACTTGCACAAAGTCACGCAAATTAAAAACGACGCGTACATGCACACACAGGCACTCGGGGAATCGGGCTGAACATGCAGAAATGCAAATTACTTGGAATCGGACAAACAACGCGGGTCGTGGCGCCCAACGCCCTCGTTCCGCACGCCGGCTGCCAAGCAGCATCTCTGTCTCCGACGTTCGGCCGTCTCTGCGCGTACTGGGGGACTAGACCTTCGCGGGCGCTGCGCCCGCCGCGGCCCCGCTGCAGGAGGGGTCTCAGCGAAAGCTGCTGCTCCTTATATCACGCACGTCGCCCGCGTCACCTCCTTTCCGTGCCTCACCTGGGATGGAATCTGGTCGCTCGACGCTTTCTCCCCCAATCCGACGGTGAGCCTGCACTGTGGCTCTCGCCAGGTCACCCCCGCGCCCTAACCGCACGCGGCTCGGACACGCCCTGCCGCCCGCCGTCGCTCTGCGCGCCGTCCTGCTCCCGAGCCTTCGCGCCGTCCTGCTCCCGAGCCTTCGCACCGTCTGGCTCAAAGCCGCCCGCATTTCCTTCCATTTCCACCCACCGTTAAAGCTCCTTTTCACCCAGCTTTCCTCTGCACGCCTCCCTCCCGTTCCCCACCTTCCTCCCACCGCACGACTCCGTCACGCGGACAGCGGGTGGCGGGCGGCCTTCTTCTCCCCTGCTCCACGCGACCCCTCGATCCTCGCATCTCGGCCTCCTGCAACGAGGCCCAGCCTTCCTCCTTCACTGCCGTCCTCAGATCCACGGGGACTGGACACTGCACCAGGGCTCCTTTGCTAAGGGATTTTGTGCTATAACACCCTTCCAAAAATGACACGAAGCTCAGAAGCCATAGTCGCAAACATGGTTACGCCCAGACATGCAACAGCCAGACATATCCTTATAAGAATACAGTTAAAAAGCGTGTAAAAATACCTGTGATCCAAACCTTACGTTCTCAGTAATAAATGAAGTCTCTGAAATCAGAATGCAACTTAAACCTCCCCCACTCCTGCACTTGGCCTTCACTTGGCCCCCTCTCTGTCTCTCCCCACCGCGAAGTCACCGAGCCCTGCCTCCTCTGGCGCGGCCAGCTCTGGTTACAGGCCCTGCGCTCGTCCCTGGTGTGTGGCAGGCGCATCTGCAGGTGGCCTGGTGCACCGGTGCGCGCCCGCTCCTGTGCGCAGATCCGTGGAGGCCCCAGGACCCAACCCTGACAGCAGCACCGCGGGTGTGCGCTCCCTGCTCCCTGCGTGGTCCGCACCTCTGCATTCACACCTGGCAGATGTGATTGACCACGAGATCCGTACTCCTTAGGTTACCTTTGATCCCCTTATATCGGCTCAAGGCTCACGGCTGGTCCTGTGTCTTCTTCCCGCCTTGCATTTCCCCACTCACACCGCACCCTCCCTTGGCCCCGCGCTCCCTCCCGGCCTCCCACGTTCCTGTCCTGCCTGCTGGCCTTCCCTCCCGCTCCTTCTCCAAAATCCAGGAAATTTCTCAAGTGCTTCCTTTGGAAGACCATCGTTTTGCAAGTTAAAATTCCGTAAATAAATAACTTAAAGCCATCAACTAGGAAGGCATTGCTGATTATTTCAGAGGAAAACATGGCTGCTAGAAAAACAGGCTGATGGTTCTCAGTAAAAAGAAAACCTAAAAAAAATATCCATCCTCACATTTCGATCTATGGCCCAGGGCTGCCCTGCTTAGACACTAAAGATAAAGGTGTTGGGACAGACGAAGTTGGTTTCGCTTAAAAATGACAGCTCGGTGAAATGCTTGTTGTGAGAAAACACCATGAGATCCATCTACCTTAGATTTTACCTTTCAAAAAAATTATTAAGAAGTCATTTTATCAAAAAGACACATGCATTTGAATGTTTATTGCAGCACAATTCACAATTGCAAAGATGTGGAATCAACCTAAGTGCCCCGTCAATTCATGAGTGGATTAACAAAGTGTGGTGTTTGTACATCATGGGATACTACTCAGCCTTGAACTCAAGACCATTACCTTAAGTGAAATATCTAAAGATTAGAAAAGCAAACACCACACGTACTTGTTATTAGATTGGAACTAACTGATGAGCACACATGTGCACAGAGGGAAGTAAATCTCAATGGAAATCAAGCAGGGGGGAGGCAGGTGCAGGGGATGGGAGAAAACTTACCTAATGGGTACAATGAACACTCTCTGGGTGACAGACACACTTTTAACCCTGACTTGAGCATTACGAAAGCAAGCCATGTGACCAAAAACATTTGTACCCCCATAATACTTTGAAATTTTAAAAAGTTATATGAAGAACACTAAAATGTAGGCTTTCTTTTTCTTTTCCTTTTTTGAAACAGTTTCAGGTTTATGGAAAAACTGAATGGAAATTACATAGGTTTCCTACACACCTCTTCTCCCTCCGACCCCCCCTCCAATTTCCTGTATAATTAACATCTAAATCAGCGTGGTATGTTTGCTACGATTGAGATTTCGGATTTTTCTTACAATTGGCTTGTCTTTGGTGCTGCCCGTGCAGGATTTCTCATCTGGCTGGACGCTGAGCTGTGTCGGCCTGTCAGCGCCCACTCTAGCCCTAATTGCCCTCCACTGATAGCTCCTGCCTCCTGCTCCCCAGGAACGTCTCTCCCGCCTGCTGTCGGTAGTCAGCACCTTTCCG
>VSMD01037059.1:0-28935 GCA_008750895.1 Mirza zaza
TTAAAATGTACAACTTGATAAGTTTTAACAGTAGTATACTTTCACAATATTTATAACTATAATCACATTACACATCATTTTCATTTCTTTTAAAAACTATAAGCACAGACAATCCATTTCTCCTATCCCTGACTCTAAGAAAACATTGATCTACTTTTTGACAGTACAGATTAGTTTGCATTTTATAGAAATAGAATAACGTATAATGTTCTATTTTGTGTCTGGCATCTTCCATTTAGTATAAAACTGTTGAAATCCATCCACTCTGTTGCATGGATCAGTAGTTTCTTGGGTTTTATTGCTGAGAAGATTTCCATTTTATTGATGTATCACAGTATGTTTCACCACTTACATGTAGTTGAATATGCAAGTTATATCCAGTTTTGAACATTGTGAATAAAGTTGCTGTGTACATTTTCGCATAAATCTTTTTGTAGATCGGGCATGGTGGCTCACGCCTGTAATCCTAACACTCTGGGAGGCCGAGACGGGAGGATTGTTTGAGTTTGAGACCGGCCTGAGCAAGAGTGAGGCCCTGTCTCTAATAAAAAAAATAGAAAGAAATTATATGGACAACTAAAAAATATATATAGAAAAAAATTAGCTGGGCATGGTGGCATAGTCTTGTAGTCCAAGCCACTTGGGAGGCTGAGACAGGAGGATTGCTTGAGCCCAGGAGTTTGAGGTTGCTGTGAGCTAGGCTGATGCCCTGGCACTCCTGCCTGGGCAACATATTTAAACTCTGTCTCAAAAAAAAAAAAAATCTTATTGTAGACCTAAGTTTTGTTTCCCTGAGATACAAAATATTACAATTTATAATATATGTATTTTTTCATCCATCTACTTTAAATCAGTATATTTAAAGTGTATCCCTCATAGATTTGAATTGAATCTTGCATTTTTATCTAATCTTCTAACCTTTGCCTTTTAATTAGAGTATTAGACAATTGTTTGATCTCCCCCCACATCCTCCTCTCCTTTTTTCCCCTCTGTTCTTTCTTCCCTATCTTCTTTTGGAATATTTTAGTATATTGGATAATTATATATTAACATATAGGTTGTGTTTTAGCTGTACCAATTTGTATTACATTAGTGGCTACTCTTGGTAGTAAATTACACATTCTTAATGTTTTAAAATGTATTTACATATTTACAGATAACATTGTATAACTTGAAATAACATGTGCAAATCTTACAATTGATAAGTCAGTCCAATTATTTCCCATTGCCCTACATGTTATAGTTGTCATATATCTTGTATACATTTTAAAACAAAGAGAAAATGTTATAATTTTTGCTTCTTGTGTATTTTAAAGAAATTAAAAGTCATTTAATATTTACCAATATATTTTAAATTTGTGTTGATCTTTGCTTATTTCTGAAGATATGAGTTTGTCTCTTTTATTTTTCCTTTGGCTCTGATAACATCCTTCGTCGTGTCTTGGAGTTCTCCTATTTTAGTAACAAATACCCTAAGTTTTATATCCTCTTAAAAAACATATACATATTTTACTTTAATTCTTGAAAGCATTTTCACTGGATATAAAAATTTAGATTGTTAGCTTTTATTTGTTTCTTTTACTTTGTTTTGTTTTCCTATAATACTTTATTCCACAGTATTTGGGACTCTTTGGTTTCTGGCAAAAAAGTCCACAGTCATTCAAATAATTTTACCCCTATTTGTAATATATTGCTTTTCTCTACCAGATCTGAAAATTTTCAATTTATTATTTGTTTTTGGTAATTTGACTATGATGCACCGGGTCATATATACTTTGTGTTCTAGAAATGAAGAGAAAAATAAAAGTATAATCAATATAACCAATAAATATACTCAGTTTGTTTGCTACTTTCTGAAGAAATATACATTGTAACTAAATCTGAAATCTCCATTTTACCAGTTTCACTAAGTTAACCTAGTACAAGCCACAATCATGTCTTTGCTGAATAATAACTTTTTCACTACTCTCACTATATCCACTTCTAATCAATACCAACTACTTTTCAGACAGAGCCAGAATAATCTTCCAAATTTATGATGTCTATACAGTGTTGAAATATTAAATATATTATCTTTACACCCAAACTAAATTCCAAAATTGTTATGATGGCTTGAAGAACCTTGAGCAGTTTGACAAGTACAGAACTCACCCACTTCCACTGTGTTCTTTTCTTGTCTAATCCACTCTGAGCCAGCATTCATTATTTAATGTTATTAAAACACACAAAACTGCTCTCCACTCAGGGACTATATTTAAATTTTCATAACCTTAACAGTAATTTCTTCAACTCTATTCAGAAATCAGATTAATGGCTCAATAAATATCATCTCAGATTGGTTCAAACCTCACTCCAGTTGTACAATCTCATAACTCTGGGAATTTGTTTCCTATAGTACCTACTACACCTGAACCAAATTGAATGCCTGTGTTCTGTTTTATGACTGTGTTCTTCATAGACTATCCTCCACCTGAGCCTTCTGATTCCTCTGGTTCCTAAGCATATGGTATCATAGCTACTTTATAGTATGTGCTTACTAAATCTCTGTGGCATAATTATATTCACACACTCAAAAATGAATTGAGTATCTATTGTTTCTGAGGAATTATTTTACAATATATGACAATGAATATAAAGACAAAAATCCCTCCTTTTTATACTGCATGCAGTTTGGTTCAGGAAATAGACAAGAAATGTATGAAATACTGCTTGTTTCAAGTGGTGATATACACTATGAAAAACAATAAAGTGTTGAATATGCTAAAATTTTAAATAGAGAAATCAGAAAGATCATAAGAAGTTGGCAAATGAAGAAAGATGTCAAGAAACTAATAGCAAGCCACTCAGAATTCTAGGAAAATGTCATTCCAATGAGTTACCACAGCATTTTTATAGCTCTGAAGTGGGAACTTGCTTGCTAATTTGGAGTTACAACAAGGCGGTACTGTTAGTAGAGGGGAGAGAGCAGGAGGAGAGTTGTCAAAGATGATATAAGAGAATAGAGAGCAGATGATTTATGGTCATTTAGGACATTGAAAAAAAAAAAAAACCTACCATTTATAAGTGAAAGTCAGAGGCAGGCTATTGGATTTATATAAGAAGAAAGGTTTCATGATCAGAATTATGTTTTAGGAGAATCATTAATACCACTCTTTGGAAGTTAATCTGTGGTAGGGGACAAAGGTAAATGGAAGGAGACTAGGTAGTGTTGTTACTGTAATCCAAATGACAGACTTGAGTATCTTAGATCATAATAGTCTGAGTGGAGATTAGATGTTTTTAAATACTGCATGTATTTCGAAAGTTGAACCAAAAGGACTTACTGATTCCTGAAGTGGGTGGAGGTTCGGAATTTATGTTGTTGAATATTGGATTAATATGTATTCTAATTTATGAAATTATTAGGTATATGATACTATGCTGTAATATATAAAATTATTTATATAATGAAATGCCCAATAATTAGGACAACCAATTATACATTTGAAGATTATTAGGTAGTCTTACTCAAACTTACTCTGAGTGGTTCTTTAAGTGATGAGAAGAGCAGTTGAAACAAAATATAGAGGGAATGTCTTTGAACTTTTTTCTCTGTACAAACTAGGGAAAAAATGAGAACTGGATGTGGAAAGAACAAGCTAATATAGACTACAATTATCCTTAACACCATGGATTTACTCTACTGCTCACTTTCCCTCTTACAGAAAAAATCTGACAGTGAGAAGTCTCATTCACAAGGTAGATGCAAGATCACAGTAAATCAGCTCTCATTACAATCCAATAAATCATAAAATATGAGTTTATAATCAAGACTACCTTAACATGTGATTACCTCTCCATAAAATTTTGTTTTACATGAGTCAATGATTCAGGCTGTAAAAAAGTTCTTCCCGTCCAAATTTTAGCATATTAAATCCATCTCACTATAAAATTTTATTACAAATATTTTTCCTGATAATAAGTTTGGAAGTTTTTATGACTTTCAAGTTTTATGAAATATTTATTTGTTGAGAGAAACTTGACTACTCACCATCAAGACCAATAGCATGTTTTAAATGTCTTCTTACTTTGTAATCTTCTAGATTTTTACAACAAATTTAATACTATCCAGCATATATGTAATTGATTATGTAAAGCAGGATGAATTGTGTACTTCTTCATTACTTATATAAATTATCAGAATATGCAAAATACTTATTATAATTGAACATATTTTATATTGAATGATACATATTTTGGGGTATAACAAGTTAAATATCATATATATATATTCACACTTGTACTTTAAGTCATAACATGGAGTGCCTCTGACCTTAATTGCCAAACTTCATGTTTTAAACCTTAATAAATTAGACATTTTATATATTTAATTTTAGAATTGATATGTATATTTTGTTTTATATTATTGTAATACATTTTACACACAAATATTTGACATATCTATATAGCAAAAATATAGACATATTTTAAATCCATTTTAACAATTTTTTCTTATATTAATTTACTTGTAATCTAAGATCTACAAATATGGAAATAAATATTATGAGTATTTTTGAAGTATTTGGGAAAATCTAAATATAGATGACATAGCTAACACTTTCCTTGCCTTTATTAGATTTAACTCAGTATAAACTAGACAAATCACCACTAATATTCTGCAATTCTGTTTCTTCTAATCTTGTTCCAAAATGGTGAAATATTAACTTCTACATAAGCTAATAGATACAAGCCATCATTTTCTTGATTTTTCCTGATCCTCAATAAAAATATTTGAAATATGTTTACATTGTTTTCAATGGCAAATTAATAACTATAACATAAAACTCTAATAAAAGGGATGATTGTTGGGAGAACAAGGGGAGAAGATTTGAATGCTATTTAGTAAATCCATCACTTCCATTGAGCAAAAGCCAGGTTCACTACTGGATATACTGATGGGCTATTATATAGAAGATAGTAGCATTCTACCTTACTAGAAAATGGGCACCTGAATACTTAATGCTAACACTCATGCAACAGTATATCTAGGAGAAAGAGCAACTACCTTCCATGATTACTTTCATAGTTACATGCTGACTACAAAAATGACAGTATATGGTCTATCTGTAAATGTCCTCTGACTGTAATGTATTTCAAATTTAAAGCACTAGTCCATGTGCTTTATATGGAAATATAGAAAATGTATGTGCAATAAAACAGACTTACTACTTTAGTTATATAATTTTGGTAGGCAGTGTGAAATTTTTAATTTAGTTTCTAAAATTTAAATATATCTATAGGTGTCTGGATTTAATTTGCAAGTAACATAAAATTGACTATTCATTTTTGATAATTTCAGAAATAAGGAAAGATCTAATAGCATCAACCAAAAAGTTATTAATATGAAGCTGAAAAATGTTCTAACCTGTGGGTTTTCTTAACAGTACTTATTTCAATTAGTTATTACAGAAACATCTTAAAATGATCGAATGGGTTTTTTCTAAGATTTTGCTTTTAAATATTTCAAAAAAAAAGACAAAATTAAAGTGAATATATTTGTGTGGTATAATAAGAAATATATTTCATCTTTGTCCCTGGTTAATAGCTCTTAAAACCCTTGGGATTTGCTGAGTAATAGGAGTATTTTTGTCACTCATAACAAACCTCTTTTGATCACACTTGAGCTTATGCTAAAGAGGTGACTTAGGAGAGGGCCCTTGGTTGGGGCTGCTCACCTGAAAGACCAAGTGATTAAAAGGTTGAAATTTCCAAGACTACCCACCAATTTATGACTGTCTTTCATAAATAAAGAATGTGACCATAGAAGTATTTTTCAATAGCTCATATTGTTTATAATATGGGCATATATGTGTATACACACATAGAACAGGGTAATTTAGCAAATGAAGAATACCTTCATACCTAGAATACCTAGGCTGATTTGTTAAATTAATTTTTAAGAACTGGCCAAAACAGAAAGGAAAATTATCACATGAGTCCTTCTTCTAATGAAGCACTTAAAAATAAAATACCGAGAACTTGTTAATTATAACTCAAATTTCTGCAGAATTTTTTTTATGAAGTTAAACATTATTAAACAAAGCCTGCTATCTAAGAAAATTTTTAAGCATTAACTATTACTGATAATAAATAAATATAGAAATGGCATTTTTTCTTCTGTTGTCTAGTCTATATTTCAAATATTTAAATGCTTAACATTTTATAGACATTTCGATACCCATGGCCAATTTGAAAATACTTTCCAAAAATTAAATAGCAGTTTTTGAAACCCAGCCTTACTTTTATCATTTCCTTTGGTATCTGAGTATGTTGCATATTATTTAAATTAAAATAGCAGCATACATTAATTCAGGGCTGGGGGGGTTAACTCCTAACAAAAAGATCATTATACAGATTATTTTTGTTCTTTCATAGCCCATTTTCATTCTGAGTGGGAGTTACTGTTTTGATGCATCAGGATAAGGAGCTCTCTTTGGTCAATTATCAGACATATGCTTTTTAATATATACCAAGTAAATCGTTAACAGGGAGATGTAAGAAACTTATTCATGATCTGGTTTAATAATATGTACCAAGAAGTACTCAGTGATTTTTGAAAAGCTTGTAAATAATCATATTTCTTGGAAATGGATTTCTGAAATAATAATGACCATGTCACTGATAAATATTCAACAAAAATCAATAATTAATTCAACCACATTATAGTACTTCCCATTGTAACTAATTATTATCTACTGAGGAGAATATTGAAAGTTTTATTTACAGATAAGTAACATGTACATATACACATACATATATATATATAGTAATGCACTTTATTTTCTGTAATTTTAACACATGACTCCACAAATGCCCTCATCAATAAAATCCATGGTGTTTTTCAGAAAAAGTAGACAAAGTTGAAAACTGAATGGAAATGCTTTAAAAGGGCATATAATCTTTCTTAGTTTAAACAGCATTTAAGCTTTATTACTATTATAATTCCTCATTTCCTGTGATATTTTCTCTTAAACAATTGCTTTATATTCCTCATATTACCGTATAAAAAAGTGGAAAATTTTTGATTTGGGGATAGTGAACACTGGTAATATATATTTCTGGTCCCAATATGGGCAACTAAACCCACGTAAACTATAAATTTTAATGTGGTAGTAGGGATGGTTCCCATTTAAATTCATGATCTCTGCCAAGAATTGGAATGCCTTTCTATACTCACACTAAACTTTAAATATTCAACTAACAACATATATGTTTCATGGGCATGGATAAAAATACCAGTAATGTGAAATAATAAATCTTCTCTTTTCAGTACCTTTTGTCTGTACAAGAAAATTGAAACAACTTTGACTGGATACAACAACCCCTATGAACTAATTCCATTATCTGTGTTCATACTACATACGTTTATTCTTTTAGACCATCATTATTCTGCATCCTTACACATATCTAGAAACTCTTGAATCTACCCTGTGGTTCAGCCTTTATGTAGTATTTTTGTTTGTAGTGCACAACATAGATTCTCATTGCATCATGACCTTCTTTAAATTGTTCCAAAAATTGAAATATTCTTTTATTTACTTTGTCCCATCTTTATCACCTATTCTCTTTTTTCAGCTTTATTGATGTGTAAAATACAAATTTTCAGCTTTATTGATGCTGAAATGTATTTTCAGCTTTATTGATGCATAAATAAATGGTGCATGTTTAAGGTATACAAATTGATGTTTTGCTATATGTATACATTATGTAACGATCACCACTATACAGCAAATAAACATACTTATTCTTTAAATCCCATGTTAATTTCATTTCCTTCTTGAATATGTCCCCTGAAGCAGATGAAAATTTAATGGCTTCCTTCTCTATTCTTCTTCGAAACTTATGCTTATTAGTTGATTTACCTAATTTTCAATTATTATTGGCCAGAAAAAGTCACATGGCTCTACCTAACTGTGAGGGGCTGAGAAGTGCATTATTTCACTTTGCCCAGAAGTACAGAAAAATCAGATATTGATGAGGAGTGGAAGTCTCTACTATAATGGCAACATCATGTGCTAGCTGAAATAGATCCAAACATTTAAGATTGGGAACATTTTTATTAAATAAACATGACCACTTGAAAATACTTTGCAACCTAAGATGGTAAGTTTCTCCTTCACGTGAAGATTTCAAACCTAAGCATCATTGATACTATATTTCTTCCAAAGTTTTGATAATTATGAATTAACCTCAATAAAAAGAAGAACATGATACCCCATACATTAACCTAATCAATTATATTCAGAAGTTACTCTTAAGAGAGAAAATTTTACTTTCTAACCAGAATTCTATAATTGATTTTCCTATGGAAGTCTCTTTTTGTAGCCCTGTTATGTCAGAGAGAAAAATAAAAATAAAAACACCCCAAGATCAATGTTTTCCTGGGCAACCGTTTCATTTATTTTAGTTTTTTTTAACCAACACTTTAAAAATTCTTTGTATTTTCGTAACTGAAAAAAACATTTCCTTACATGCAATATACAGTCTAAACCATGTTTTTATCCTGATTAGAATTTTTAACTTTCTTAAATGTATAGAATAGGAAGAAAGGTTTTGTTATAGTTGTAAAAACTATAAAGAGTTGAATGAAGTAGTGAGTTGGAGTAGACGCTGGCCAATGAAACTCTTTATATTGGAGAATATCCACTGTAAAATTCTTTGTTCGTATTATTGATGTTAGTGGATCATACTTGAAATCTAGTGAATAGGAAAGCAGGTCACCTGGATGGGACAAATTTCACTCTAACCAAAAGTGAAGTCTGTCTTGGAACCAGACCCAACCTCAAGAGAGTTGGATCATAGAAAGGGCAACTTGTAGATTTCTGACTATCTGGCTCTCCATGCTAAGTTCGGGCCAGAGGAAAATAATGTATGCTTGATATGTGTGATACAGGAACCTAGCCACTTGGAAAGCCTATAAAAGATATAATAAGGACTCTAGCCACGTTTGCTTAGTTGCCAGTACAATTCAGCAAACATACAGGTGCAATTTTCAATAACTTATTCTGAATATAGTAGTTTATATAATTGTGTTACAATTTTTATATGTGCATTTTCTACCATAGCAAACCTTATTTTGATAAAAATAGACCTGTTTTTACTTATTATGTATAAATTCTTATGAAGAACCTTAAGAAGGTAGAAATTGTTTTCTTAATCTTTGGCAAGATCAATAAAGAAAAGAATTTCTAATTAGCACTTTTATTACTAAAGCTATTTTTTTCCCAAAAAATGGGCTTTCTTAGACGAGTTAAAACTTTCCTTAGATATTATTAGCTAAACTTTTACCCTAAATATATGTAAACTGTTCTAAGTTTTACTACAGTCTTTTATATGAGACCATATAGCAAACTGCCCTCTTAATATTATAGAGCTTTCTTAAGCTGTAACACAACCCAGCATATTCTAGTTATCAATATGTCTGTATCTAAATACATAACAAGTGCACAATGCTTTTATTTTCTGTTTTCCTCTCATCTTCATATCAAATCTTCTCTGCTTCCCACTTTCACTACACACTAACACATACATGCTCATTTATATAGACTACCTATTTTCTGTCAATAAACTTATATTCAAGTGTAAGTTTAAAGCATTCCATCTCTCTTTCACCCACAAATACTGCACCAGTAAAAAAGACAAAGTATTAAAACTGCATTAAAATAAATATTAGTAAAATTTAAAGCTCAAAGAAATTGTATAATTTGTTCAAGCTCAAAGTTCACGTAGTAAGTTCTAGTACATACATAGCTTCTACTAAAGGGAATTTGAGTGTACTATGTATCTGGTCATTCTTTCATGATTCGTATATCAGAATTCTTTATAAAAGTACTCTCAAGGAGAATTGTTAATACATTTCTCTATGAATTCAATTTGTGACTTTGTTGAACCATTTTTTTCAGCCTTCCCACAGTAAACAGACCCTGACCATATAGTGGCTGAAGGAAAATATGTTTTAGTACTGTCTTGTTAGTGGCAATTCAGCTATGTGTAACAGGGAACATACAATTAAACCATATGAGACAACATGTTTAACTTACATTTTATACATCTCCTGTTGATTAATTTCCAAACATATATATCCTACAGGCAATACTGAAATAACCAATATCTTATGTGTCTTACTGTGCACATGTGCAAGAGTTTCTCTACTGTACATACCTAAGCATGTATTATTATGTAATAACATGCCTGTATATATCAATAAAATATCAACAATAATTTTCTGTACAAATGAAATAACACAATACAAGAAAAAGTGACATATATCAGTCCTAGAATAACAAAGCCCAGTTAATTTTTCCCTAAAAGCTACTCATGTTTTTAAGCAATGAGGTGTTTTCTAAAGCAAAGTTTGTCATTTTCCTCTTCATTACATGTCATCCATTTACAGTTGACAACATCTCATTCATTGCTGTTCACAGTTCAGTGACAGATATTAACTGTCAATCTTGTAAGAAACTTTTGCTTGATCATCAGTCTTCAGAGTCATATAGATGTGGAAATGATAGAACAGGCCAATAAATAAATGGTGCAAGATAGCAAATGACTATTCAAGTATTTGGTTTTATTATTTGTAAAATAGTGTGTTTATAAAATTCCTTAATTCGGTTAAATGTGACCACAAAATATTTGATAGTAATCCCATTAAAGGTGAAGCCTATTTCCCCATTCTCTCTCCTGACCTTGCAACTTGCTCTGATTAATAGAAAGCAGCAGTCATAATGTTATGAGACTCATTCTCAAGAGGCATTGTGGATTCGCCTCTTACATTATTGGAACCTAACACCACCAGACTATGAAGATGACTGAGATAACATGGAGAGAGATCCACCCATCCCACCAAATCCAGGCAACCCATCAAGCCTCTGACCTAAAGCACCCTCACAGGCATTGGTAAGCCCAGGCAAGGTCAGCAGAAGAACCATTCTAGCAATCCATAGAGTTAAAAGAAATAATAAATTATTATTTAAATTAAATTGCCATTAAATTTTGGGGTGGTTTGCTACATAGCCATAGATAACTAAATTCTTTCCTTTTGATATTATAAAACTCAGTGATAATATTTGTCTGGTAATTCCATGCACACTTGTCCAGTTTCTTCATCAAAACTTAACTCTCTAGGTTTATTTTCCTATAACCCACAGCCTCCTTCCCACAGTTACTCCCCAAATTTCAAAAATGTTGTTACTTGTATTAATTATAAGCATGAATGACCATTACTATATAAATGATATTTATTATGAAGAGCAATTTCCTTAATTTTGACTTTCAATCCATAACTTTCAACCCTTACTTTAAAAAATAATTAAAGTATATTGTGTAATGTGTTTTCAGGTTAAATTATTCAAATATGCTCTTATATTGGTTGCTTTTTTTAGTCAAGAGTTTAATTCCATTCTTGAGCCATTAAGCCACATGCAGATGTCACATTGTAACATTGTTGTCAACACACACAACCCCTGCCTTTGTCCTGCTGGTCTTAGATATGGTTCACCTTATGTGATACTTTTCAAACAGACATATCAAATCCCAGTGGGCAACTGAATATTTACATACCTTCTTCAATGTAGCCACTTGGTTAAACTTGGTAAATTCAGCAAATGGCATCCACAGAGGCTGACATTTAACATACTGTATTATGCATAAGTGAACAAGGCCCTTCTGGGTTGATGATAGCAGAGTTCCCGCTTGTGGCTCAGCTTTGTAATTAAAATGACAAAGTAATTATAACCCAGATTGGCATTTTTACATTGTCTCTTCAGACCAGATCTCAGTCTATATTCAAGAGGCACTCTACCAAAGATCTATCATGTCTATGCTAATGGAATAGGAGAAATGTTCCTTTCCCTTTTTTTTTTTAAGCCAGTAAGAAAATCCAACACTCCGTGGGAAAACTTGTTTGGTTATTGAAAGTTTCTTAGTTTTGTAATTCATCCAAGTTATTTTAAATCTTGCAGTAGTGAAATAGCACTATGGCTGGAAATAAGAACAACCCCCACCTGCCAATCTCAGGCTCAGCAAAAGTCCAGATTTGGCACAGCTATTTGCAGCCATGGGATTAGAAATATCATCTAAAATTGCCATTGGCCACTGCTTCCATGAGGTCTGGGAAACTAAAATGGATCGTGATTATAATAATTATATTAGAAACTGTAGTAGAATTATTTTATTCAATAAAGAAAGAAACTAATATTTACACCCTTATCAAATGTTACATTGCTTAAAAAGACAAAATGATAAAATTTAACTCAAGTCCATTTCCTCCAAAACCATTGTGTTTTCCACTATGTTTTTATATCTGCTATATTCTTATCTTCCTTACAGTTTGACATATTTATCTGAGCTATTGTTGGTTAAAAGGTACAGCGTAATCATGTTTGTAGCTCAAACATGCTATATTATACTATGCATACTTCTAGGTGTTCTAACATTAGCCCTGAAATACTGGAAAATTAAAGTGAAAAAAAATCTAAAATTTTCTCATATTTTCTCATTCTCCATACACAAACATATTGTATGTGAATTTCTACTTCAATCTTCAACATTCATTTTGATTTTAGAAATTTGTGACAATTTTTTATTCTGCACATCTAGTTAATAACTGTACAATGTAAATCACTCTTGTAGACAAAACCCTAGGGCAAGGGGAGTAGAAAAAAAGTTATTCCTCACTTGTAAATCTCCCTTGTGATCCCCAGAGAAGACAGGAAAATAGGGGTCAGAATTTGAAATACTTAGAATTCTTTGAATCAAAGTAGATAGATAGTTCTTATTATTTTAATTCAAAGCTTATGGTTCCTTAATAAGACTTTTAATTGAAAACATATTTAAAGTTAGATATGAAGTTTACAAACTTGTTGAAAGCGGTTTAACATTTAATAACTTCAAAAGTATTTTTCAGCAAAACTTGAAAATTATTTATTTCAAGACATATCACTCATCCTGATAATAATTCTGTTGTATGAAGAAGTCTGAAGTGCAAGTTTCTTTGCAAAATTCTATGTCCTATATAGAAAGCTATTTGCAAAGAACACTGCATTAACCCAGAATAAAAGGATATTTAAAGCTATTCCATAAATACGAGGTAAAACATTTAAGCACATTTTGATACTGAGTAGGTAGAATTTAATTTAATGGCACTAACCCGACATTTATAGAAGAAACTATTGTGTAATTTCTCTTTTTTTTGGGGTAAACCTTAATCAATTTTTCATATAACTTCTTAATAAATTACAAATACATATGAAAAAGATGAATTAATTGCATTTATATTTCAAAAAATCTTCATGGAAATAAATTAATTTTTGGAAGACACTTTTTTCATAGTCAATTTTAGTTACTTTGTAAAATTACCTCGTCAGTTTCTTGCCCAATAGGAATGATTTTTGCCCCTAGAGGCAGAATCTCAAGACGCTAAGAGTTCATTTGCTTATTCCTTCTGCAGATCCAACATCCATTTCTAGCATTAAAAGTAAATTTAAGGAATCCACTTTTTCTTTTTTTGTTAATCAAAATTAAGTTCGTAACTTTCTATTTTAACCCCAAATTGCACTAAATGCACTATAATGTCAGAGCTTTGGGTTAATTCCCAATAGGAATTTTTTGTTATTCTATGTTTCAGTCCATTCACTTTTGTACTCTGCCCTGCTCATCACATCTTAAGGGGTTGGAATTCGATTCTTGGGACTGATGGATATTTTTAAGCCCAACCACTCAAACTATTCAGTTCATTATATTTTTCTGCATTTTTTTTTTTGCATTCTGGTCATTTCCGTAAACATCAGTTTGTCCCAATTGGTTACTTTAAATTACCTTGCAATTTCATAAACTCACTGGTGATCTCATTTATTACTCAGTACTATCTCTCATATGTATCATATGATATATTATGTATAAACAAATATGCATATTATTATATTACACATACATACAAACATACAGGACATGTGTTTATAGCAATAACTAATAATAATTGGATGGTTATTTTACTATATGCACACAACATCCTAAGCAATTTTTATGTGTCCATTAATAATACAGGTATTATTTTATACATTTTACAGAGGAAGAAATTAAATGACATGGCATTTAAATCATCTTCTTAACTTCATGCAGCTGGTAATTTACAGAATAGGAATCCAACTCACTCAAACTGGACTTTCCAAAGGAAAGTATTTTATTACACATACGTAAGTTCTAATAAAAATTCAGAATCCTTCAAGCCATACATTGAAAATGGTGTTCTGTAGGCTTGTCCTAGCAGAAAAGATTTTGCGTTTGTTAGCAAGGTTCCCTGACAGTGCCTCAAGGGAACACAGTTGCTTTCTCTCATCACACCACAATTTACCTGCAGTCAAGGCTTAACTAGCAAGTTGGAAGAGAAGATTGCTATAGGCAGCAATGAGGATTGCCTCTAGCTTAGTTATAAGGCTTCTCGGAAATGGGAATACATTAAAATACGTCACATGTCCTCTACCTTCCAGGGAAGGATTAGAATTGGATGATATTCATGAGCAAAATTTGATGTTTAACTCCCAGTGTCTGCTGAGTGTAAGAAATATCTATAAGTATATAAAAACTTGAGTTTGAAAGAATAATAATTGTGGCTTAAGAATAATTTTATCACCAATGTGATTCCATAGAAAACAATCTGAGTAATTTTATACTTTAAATATAATACTGTATGACAGCCATAGTCTTATGGTATAATTTTTTTCAGTGTAGGTATTATGATAATTTTGGAATTATTTTGTTTAAAATTCAGAACAAAAATATATTCTCTTTAAACACACATATATATGTGTTATATATGGCATTAAAGTGACAAATATGAATATCCCATATTAAGAAAATAATATCTATCATTGATATCTTAATAGGCGTCACATGTATATTCACTCTAAAAACTCAAAATTAGAGTTCTGGTTCTTAAGGACTTATTTTTTCTTTTAAACTGTGGTTGTAGCTGTAGTTTTTGTATAAGTTTAGCATGAGAAAGATATGCTATAACTCACAGTATTCCATAACCCAAATCATAAGCATGAATTTCTTATGTTTTTAAGATGATGTCCTCAAGATGTATGTGTATTTTATATATACTTATTTATTGATATTTATACAATTATATTTGCACATTTATATATTGTTGTATAATTATAATATCTTAATATTAATTAAAGAAATTTTATCTCAATATCACAAAGAGGATACTATATGCAAAAGTCACTTTAAAATTTCTAGCATGACATATTTGTATGATTTTTCTACTTTTGCCTATTCTCATATTATTTTACTATCCTCACATAATACCATTATTCTTCTGAGATAAAAACTTACTCCCAATACCTTATTCTGAACTTTTAATTCATAATCTACTTTGAGAAAGAATTATTTTTCTTCTTTTCTCATGGATGTAGGGAAAAAAGATGGCTTTCATTATAAGATTAATACAAACTATCTTGTTTAAAATCTCCTCCCCTTATCAAGTTCATAATAGTGCTATTTCTTCTGATTTCCTTTGTCTGTCATGTTTTCTGTTGGTAAAATAATGAATACTATTCAGTATCATTCCACTGAAAGAAAAACTCCTACCTCTCATTTTGACATCCCTCTAATAGCTAGTCTTATAAAATTTCATTTAATGATTCTCTTATTTTCTTCCAAGTTAATGTTGTAAATGTGACTAAAATTTCTAAAGAAGTTGCAACAACTCCTATTTTGTCTGTATCTAAAAAAATGAATAATCTCTTGAATATTATAATCAAATTATCACTTATTTGTGAATTTTTCAATAACATTTTATTAAATATTTACTTAAAAATTATAACATTTAGCAAGCAAATTCTGTCTATGAATAAATGCCCAGTAATGATTTCAGGAAATATTTTTCCTTCCAATACAAAATGATAATTTTCATTTTAGTAATAAAATAATGTTCAAACTTATATCACTTTTATTGTAAATTACAATTACTAGTGTTACAGAGTAAAAGGTAAACATCAGGAGAAGCATAGGAATAACATAGGTAGATTATTCAGACTAATCCTGACCTTTAAAATGAATAATTTATAAATAGAGATTTTTATAAATAATATATATAAATATAAATAATATAATATAATATAATTTTTATAAATAATATATAATAGATTATATAATATACATATTACAATATGTAAAATAATAATAGTATATCTTAATATATAATATACTATATCCATACATGTTTATATATTTTATATACATTTTTATTCTCTCCAAGACCAAACAGTTGGGTAATATCATTCATATTTAACCATATCTTTCAAAAATAGATAAAAATTTGTATGGCATTTTCATCTAAGGGGCAACATGTTTCAAATGTCACATTTATGTTTGAAAAGTTTATGTTTCTTAATCTAGGAAGGGTTGATTAGTGTTAAGTAAGGTATGGCAGAGTATATATAGCAAGGAGTCCAGTTAAAATTATTGTAATAGAGGGACTTCAAGATGGTTGACTAGTGGCAGTAGGCACTAGCTTTCACCACAAAGAAGAACCAAAATACCGAGTAGGTAATCACAATTTGAATAGATTACAGCAGAGAGAACACTGTAATTCACAGAGAAGTGACAGAAAACACTTAAGCCAAGGAAAGAGAGGGAAATGAAGCATCCTGCTTGACTGGGATCTGCTGTGAACCTAGAGAAGCTCCCCTGTGTAGGGAAAGTGTAAGTGAGTGACCACCAGTAGTCCATATTTGCACCACAGACTCCTGCAGGCCTAGCCACAAGACAGCAATAGACTCTCACAGGCACTGAGAATAAAATAGGAAGCTGCTTAGAGATCACATGACAGCACTGCTCCAGAGAAGGTCATATACTAAGTCCCACATATATCTTGAGTCCTAAGCAGCTACAGCAAGGCATCATTTTGAAAGCTCAGCTCCCAACAGATTTCATGCTACACTAGGATCAAACAACGCATGCATCTCCACATCCCTAGAGCCCCGATGGCATCCCCCACCTGCAGCCAGGCATCAGTCTTGCTGCTGTCCCTAGGGCCAAGGCAAAAATAATTGAAAAACTGATCTCTGTTGAAAAGAACCACCTCTCTGATATTTAGGATTTTCCTTCAAATACCACCTGATTTATTGCGTGTCCTCTTGATATTTTATACAACTGGTCTTTTTAATTTTATTTTATTTATAGCACATATCTCAAATTTAACAATTTATTTTTCCAAGTTGGTTGATCGCATGCCTCCAATATGCTCCATTGACTCCAAAAACATGTCTGCTTGCTTCCATGTTATATTCACAGCATCTAACATAGAATATAGTAGGTATTCAATAAATACTTGCTGAATAAATGCTAAGCAAGTCCCCTTCCAAGGGACTGTTTTTCAAATAATTGGAAACGCATATTATTTTCTGATTTTTTTTTCTTTTCTAGGCTAATTGTTTCCAAATTTCCTTGTATGGCTTAGTTTTGCCACTCTTCTCAATCCTGTTGCTTCCTGAATAAACTCCAGGAAATTTACATACATATTAAGTTGTAATTCTAAGAAATTAATAAATTTTTATTTCATCAGTCTTTGTGTTTTTCCAGTCAAATGCATCAAAAAGTCAATGCATTGACCTAACAGCTTACATTGCTTACATTAGCTTACATTAATTACATTGCTTACATTAACAGCTTACATTAGCTCTACTGACCTAACAGCTTACATTTATTTCAAATATTTTGGGGGCTCCTAATTCTCACCTTCCTGTTCTTCTATCTCTCTTACCTTATTTCTGTACATACTGATACTCAAGTTCAATATTCTGGGGATATTTTTCTAAATCTTCTGTCCAATTTCAGTACAGGGGTGATTTTTCATTGTTTTCTGAAGAGCTCTAATACTGTGCTCCAGGAACACATCGTAGAATGATGATTAACTTAACATTGTGGATGATTTACATACTGTTTGAGATTCAACAAGAACACAACTTTTCAGAAAGCTATTTTATAACCAGTTTCATTTGGAGGAAAAATTGTCTTTCAAATAACAAATAAAGAGAACTAGTGCTTTCCTAAATTCTTTGTTGATTTTATTTCACTTTGATGTAATTGTTATTAGGGTGTGTGTGTGTGTGTTTTGGGAAGATACGGACTTGACGAGTTCATATATAGAGCACCACGTGCATATTCAGATGTTTGAACTATGTAAAATATCCTTTACTTGTAAACAAATGACATTCACCAGCATGAAATGAAAGTATTTGTAATGAACTGTTTATTTACATTGTTGAGTGAATATCTAAAACAGAATACATGAAGGTTCTGTTTGTTACTATGGTAATTTAATGGTTTCCCTTTGTCATTTACTGATATTCATCCAAAACTCTTGAAAAACAAGATAACGTGGGCACAGTGTTAGCACTAGTGATATACTTTAAAACTGATAATTTATTCAAAGTGCATGTAAATTAATTCCTCCTTGTGAAATAAGCAGAACCCTTATTTCACAATGCTCAAGAGCCACTTCAATCCCTAGCCACTAAGTATCTTCTTGCTTTCAAGATATTGGCTGTAAAACCATTCAAGGACAAATAACTAAAGATTACAAAACACATTAAAAGCATATTTTAAAAAATATAAGTTGTTCTGAAGAGTCATTTTGAAATGCTTTTTCATTATAATGCAGTTCTTATATTTTTGCTTCTTTTTGATTTAAACTGATAAATAGTAAGAAAACACTCAGGTGAGGCAAAAAAAAAAATCCAAGTAACAAAAAACAACTCAATTTACAAATTGGTGTTTAGTAACTCATAGCAATATTACTGAGGGAAGTAAAAAGTTCATGTTCTAATTGCTGTTTGAGATTAGTGATGGATAGGACAAATGTGGTGTTCTCTATTGATCATAATGTCAGAAATGTGTAGAATGGAGCAGCTGGCAGAAAATACTAGAATGTTATGTAATCATATTCCACAGGGAAAATAGAAAAGACAATAACTCACAGGTCAATTTAAATGAATACTAATCATTTATTATTGATTCTTCATCCACAAAATCTCTCATTTCTTTGTCTTTAGATATGAGTTTCATATACAAATATTAATGTTTGTTACATTTTGTTTATTTGTTTTCCTTTCAGCACAGAAAAAATAGACCAAATAATATGCATTCATGAATAAACAGGTATTTATAAATATATCAGTGAAGCAAACCAGTAAATTTCTAGCTCCAGTGTGAATCAGTTCACAGAAATTTGATGCTCCTCAAATTTCTTCTATCAGTATTCATGCTGTCCTCATGATTTGTTTCTTAACAGTTTCACAAGTTATACTTTCAATTTGACTTGACATCTACCTTTTTATCCTTCTTCTGCTTGGCTTCTTATGCCAATATTCCCTTCTCTGCTTAACCTGTTTCCATTGCTGCAAAGTCATCAAGGAGCTAATCAAGCACCAGGAAAAAGTGTATATTTCTTTTTCTCACTTCTAGAACATTGTTTGTCTGGTTTGCTGCTCACTTCCCCTGAGAGTTTGATGAACTGATATATTCCACAAGTCATCTCAGTAAAGAAATTGCCATTTCACTCTTTCTTATATTGTATGAAGTCAGAAGCAAGATAATGTTGCTTAATTTTCTATATAGCTTTCTGAGAGATCATCAAAACAACTTTAATTTGTATTTGTTCTTTGTAATAGTTCCTTCATCCTTGGACTCTGAATTTAGGAGATTATGAGTGATAAATTCCCATTTTTATATTATTTCTCCACTGTGACCCTTCTAAGTTGTTTTTGGATCAAATGTAGGCATTTCAATTTCTCCTTCCTTTAAGAAGATTTATTTTTTTAAGAAGTTCTTATTTCTTATATTTCTATATTGAGTGTCCAGATATGTGTATATATCAAAGGTGGCCATTTCTTAGATGCCTACTTTGAATCTCAGGACATTGGGAAATTGGCAATATGACCATTGTGTTAAAAATTATCAATATTTTATAGTCATCGGTACATATAGAAAATTACCCATTTTTCTCTAGCAAACTAATTTTTCTGTACAAATTCATTTCATTCTCAGGGAAACATTCCAAAATGATCCAATCCTTACTAAATAATATTATTTCATGCACCATATTATCATAATTTTTTTTGAAAAAATGTTTAAATGTAAGTGTAAATGTTTTTTGTCACAGGTCATGTTTATCTTATTTTGGACCTGAAATAGTGCCTGGCACATAATGAGAGCTTAAACTTTTTAAAAATTTGGTTTTAATTGTCTTGCTAGGGTCAGGCAGTACATAGTATTAATGAGAATTACTACTGATGATGTAAACCTTCATGATCTAATATTCTGATGTATGCTGGGTTTTATAACTGTAAAGTTACTATTTTTTTTTTTCCTTTCATGTTCTATGTATTAAGGGCAGGTCACTAAATCGAATCCAAACTCAAAGCGTGGGGAATAAGGTTCTACTGACTAGAGTGGTAAAATATAAAAAAAAATACATATGTAAAAATCCTCAGAGTAATTAATAAATGTTTTGGGGGAATACTTTGAGAAAATATAAATAACCTATTTCTCCTCAAAGTTTCTTCCATAAATTTTAGAATTCACTGATGGATCTTACATGTAGCAGTTATTACTTTAGTATTCTAAAGGTGTTTTTTATTACCTCATCTATTCTACATTCATTAATTGGGAATCTCTTATAAAGATATTTTGTCCATTCTTTCTTATTCTTTTTAAATATATATATATGAGATATATGCATATTTATATACAAATAGGAATTCATAAAAATATGGACAAATACAGCAGCACAGGGATTATTCTAGTCTTTTTTCATTGCTTATTTGCAGCATCTTTCCCTGACAGTGAGAAACTTGGATCTCATTTTCTAAAATATACTTACTCACATATGTAACTATAGTATACATGTGAAATGATTCCAGAATTGCTCAACCATACCTCTGTGAGAAACAAGTTTTCCAACTGGGGTAAGATATTTTTGTACAGTTCTTGTATATCTTCAGGCTTACATTATTGAGTCAAAATAGAATTGCCCAAACTTACATGGGTAAACTCTTTTGTTTTGTCCCACTCCTTCATTCAGAATATAGACCATTCATTGAACAAATAGTTAGAAACAGGCCACAGTCTGTTGTCAATCCTAGGTTCCCCCAACATTGTTTGTTTGTTTGTTTGTTTGTTCTTCAGAAGGTAAACTACATCTTTTGTGGTCAATATTTCTATGAGTTTGGCAAAGCCATTAAGTTATGTTTCTACTATGAGTGTACAATAAAGAACAGTACGATCAACATAAAAATTCTCTGTACCTTCTCTATTTAGTCAACACCATCTCACTACCACAACCCCTGGCAATCACTATCAGGTTGTGCATGCTTTTTCTTTTATTTCCAAGAATATAATAAAAAGAAAAGAATGTATAGCTACACATGCCTAGCTTCTTCATTTAGCAAAATATACTTAAGAATCAACAATATTGCTATAAAAATTGATAGTCTATTTTTATTGCTGAGTAATATTCCATTGAATGGAAATTCAGTAGATTATTTATCTATTAATCTGCTTAAGGACACTGGAGTTGCTTGTAGTTTGGGTTTGTGATGAATAAAATTGACATAAACCTTTGTGTAAATGGTTTTAAATATTCTTAAATTGAAAATCCTCTTGGTTAAATACTCTGGTATGGAGGATTGGATGGTAAGTTCATGTTTAACTTTAGAAGAAACTGCCAAATTGCTTTTTATATTGGTTGTTATTATACATTTCATGTATCACCAGCCATGAATAAGAGTTTCTGCTGTTTCACATATTTATCACTAGTTGGTATTCTTAGGTGTATTATTATTTCTGTTGTTTGTTAGTTTTCTTTTTTTTATGTTTGTTTTTAGTAATTCTAATAGTTGTATAATGGTGTTTATATTCCTAGTTTTGCCTTTTTGTTTCTTTTCCTTTTTCGAAGGTGCTATAGCAACAAGATGCTAAACAGTTAATAGGTGCATGCAATCATAGGATTTATTTTGATTGTTTCCCATCTCAAAGGAGTATTGTCATTTGTTAACTGATGTCTGTAGTCTTGCAAACTCTTTTCTCAACTATTATGTCTGTTATTTGAGGTTTCAGGCAAAAGAATAAATTGGTCCCTGTTAATTCATCTGGACTGGAAGTATAAATCTAAAATTACTTTTGATTTAAAAACTCCTTAACTCTAATATGGAATAATGTTCATTTATGAAATTGTATATTAATATGAAAATTATATATTAATCTATGATAAATAGAATTTTAATGTAGGACCATAGTCAATTTACTAAATCATCTATTATTTTCAAGTTAAGAAATTATTTCTTAATAGAACTTATTTTTAGAGTTATTTTAAATTCACAGCAAATTTGAGAAGATACAGAGATTTTCAATATAACCCCTGCCTCCACATTGCCCCTCTTACAATCAACATCTCCCACCATAGTGGTACATTTGTAACAGCTGATGATCCTACAGTGACACATCATTATCACTGAACGTCCATGGTTTATGTCAGGGTTTACTCTTGGTGTTGCATGTTTATAGGTTTGGACAAATGTACAATAGCTTTTGTCCACTATTATATCATCATACAGAGTATTTTCCTGCCCTAAAAATTCTCTGTGTTCTGCCTGTTGATCCCTCTCTTCCCAGAACCCCTGAAGTTTTTACCGTCTTCATCGTTTTACCTTTTCTAGAAGGTCATATAGTCAGAATCCTATGCTATGAAACTTTCAGATTGGCTTCTTTTACTTAGTAGTAAGTATTTTAATTTTCTCCCATGTTTTCTCATAAATTGATAGTTTATTTTCTTTTAGTTTTGAATAATATTCCATTGTCTGGGTATATCACAATTTATTTATCCATTCACCTACTAAAGAACATCTTAGTTGCTTCCAAGTTTGGCAATTACAAATAAAGTTGCTATAACATCCTATGTGGAGGTTTTGGGGTAGACATAAATTTCACTTTCTTTGGGTAAATACCAAGAAGAGCAATTGCTGGATAGCATGGTAAGAATATATTTAGTTTTGTAGGAAACTGTCAAAAAGTCTTCCAAAGTGGCTCTACCACATTGAACTTCCACCAAGTTAAAAGGTTTTGTAGGCTTTGGTGAGCTATTGGTACCATGCACTGTACCACAAAGCCAGAAATACATTCACTTTTCTTCTCTATTGAAATTTTAATGTTTTGTTATTGACATTTTCATCTTTGGCTTAATGACTTTTGATAAATAATTTTATTAAAACTCTTCAATAATATTTCAAATTTTATTAAATCTATTTCCATTTTCCTGGAGTATATCTTATGGGTTTATCATTTATTTAAAGTAAAAAAAATATATGGAGGTTGAAAACAATATGTTTATTGTTGTATACTTCCTTTAGTTCATAACATTTATACATTGTGCTGAAATTTCCTTCTATAAGAGTAATAAGACATAGAAAGAACAAGAAATCATATATTGATTTTCTTTTTCTGAAGAGAAAATTGAGATATGCTGATATTAAATGGCTTAGCAAATTCATACTCAGGGTCATTGGTAGGACTTACAACCTTATCTATTTCTCCAAGTAACTACCTCTTTCTAAAGTATTTACTAAATCATCTACTGAAATTTTAATTTTTTTTAATTTTTATTCCCATAACATATGAGTTCTTTCAAAAGAAGTGTCTTAAAGTAAAACTTGTGTAACATGGTATTGGAAGCAACATTGTAATAACAGGAACAATGATGTATTTTTCCATTATTACTTTACTAAGACATGATCTAGGGCTTTGAGTAAAGCTAATTTTTTAGAAGTTTATTTTATTGACCAAAAGATATTATGGACATATGCAAAGGCAGACATTTTCTTTATTAAAAAAAGGAATGAAAATCATCATTCTTCTCTAGATAGAGACAGATGATAGATTGGTACTGCAAACAGTAACACTCGGAATTGTCATAATATTGAATTTATATTTATGATTCTTCTGTTTATACTTACTTTAAGAAAGCCAAGAAAATGATACATTTGAACTGTCACATGAGATAAATTCAGACACACCATTTCATTATAAATCTCGAGGAGATGGTAAATTAACAAAAGTATAAATGTTAATATACCTTATTAGCTTACTGAACTTATTGGAAGGTAGGAGTATAAGAATTACAATTTTCAGTAAACTATTATAAGCCAAGGGCTAATTGAAAGCAATACAAAACCCAATTATTAAATACAATGTTCAAAATACATACCTTTATATATATATGCATAATAGCAGCTAATATAATAATTATGTTAATTACTACTTTGAATGTTTTAAGTGTCATAATATATTTAAAAAACTTTTGTTGTATAATTTTATACAGCAAATAATTTAAAATCAATAAATTTTCGTACATAGCTACATAAAAAGAAAAATGTTAGAAAACCAAAATTATTAAAATAGCCACTATTACTAGTTTATCCATACATATAATAAATGAGTATATTTCATACATATTTGTATGATTCTTGTGATATTTGTTTGCAATAGTGTTGATAATTAAAGAGTTGTGTTGATAGTGTTGATAATTAGTGTTGATAAATAATTATGTGTAATTAAATAATTAAATAATCAACACAATAGTGTTGATAATAAAATAAAGTTATGGTATTTTAAAATATAAAAGAATAATAGAAATATACATTTGTTAGAAGCTATTATAATTAAGTGATGTAGAAATACAAACAAATAATATAATCATATATAATGATATTAATATAGAATTAATAAGAAAACAACTTTAGCAAATCTACTAGTATGTGTTTAAAAATGAGTATTTTGTCAGATGATAGCAAGAACTGGAATCATCTTGAAGAATTTTTCACTCAGATATCCAATATTTGAGCTGGGAAGACACAAAGAGCTGAGGGATGGACCGCCTGAGAAGTTTCTTCAGCATCCCTCTCAATCTCTACATGGGTCTCTACATAGTCTGTGCTCAGCGTGGCAGCTTCAGATAAACTGGAGTCCTTACATGAAGGCTTAGGGCTTTGTAAGGCACAAAAACAAAGGAATCTACACAGGGATTTTCTTTTAGTCTGACCTAGCCTGGAAATTCATATGGTATCACTTTTGCCACATTTCATTTGATAAAAGTGAATCACGATTTCAGATTCATACTTAAGTGAAAGTACTCCATCTTTTCATGAAGAGTAATCAAATGTGCAGACATCTTTTAAATCAATCACAGCATTCTGGCTATTGCCCAGGATATGGAAAGATGAAAAGGCCATCACTCCCACCTTACAAACACAACAATAAGAGTTGAGTAAAATAAAAAGTTAATTTTGTTTAACCCGATAAAGAGGAGAGAAAGCCAACTCTTCTGAAACCTAAGGAAAGATTTGGGCCTGAGAGAAAAGAGAGGCTATAATAAGTTCAAAAACAGTTAGATATCAGTAAGAAGAATTCACTTGAAATTATTAATGAATAGGTAAAGACCACATAATGCTCACATACAAAAAGAAAAATAGATTAAAAAGAGCACTGAGGGGCCCCGCCCAGAAGATGGCGGATGAGAAATACCACCAGACAGAGTGCCTCTGCAGAAATGACAGATTCTAGCAGAAATTAGAAGAAAGAAGCAAGAAGACGAGCCTACATCGGATGAGGGTCGGAAGGAGGAGTACCTGAGACCACAGGAGACTCCACGGGAGGAGGTCGCGGAGGAGAACTGGAAGCTGGGACCTCCGGAGCAGCCTGGAGACCAGCAGGAAGGGTAGGTGGATCTACCGTTTCCCCTCCCCTGCATCCTGGACTGCTGGTGGGCTCCCCACCAAGTGGAGAGACCTGCGGACACCAGCCCAGCGACAACCGCCGCCAGTGCGGTAAGCCAGTAGTGGACGGGCACCAGGCTCCCAACTCCCTCGGGGCACTTCCATGTGGACAGACCTGAGCCTCACAGCAGACGCCACATTGCCTCCTACTCCCCTCCCCCGACCCTACCCACGGCTGCCCAGAGAGACAGAGAGACAATTAGCCACAAGCCGGAGGCACCTCCAGGGAACAGGACCTTCCCTTTTGGGGCCCTACAGCTGACTAAGGGGAACACAGACTGTGAGCTCTCTGCCCGCCAGCCCACCCAGGTGCTGCTGGCATGGTTATCCCAGGAGAACAGAGCAGAGCCTGAGGTTGAGAGACATAGACCCAGCTTGGGCTCCCTGTGGGTGAATTGGGACAGGCACTCCTCTCCCTGGTGGGGACAAAGTTTGAACTCTGGGACCCAGAGGTCAGACCTGCAGACCACATCCCGTGCACCAAGGCCTCGCATTGCCCGGGGCACAGAAGGGATATACGTAAACAGCCTGCTGAGGTGTGTGTGACTTCAGGGGCAGATCAGTGTCCTAGAGGGCAACCCTCCCCCCAAAAAGGAGGCCGTGCGCCCAGCCCAGGTGGCGTCCCTGTGCAGGGAACCTCCCCGCTGGCATCACAGCCAGGGGAGGCCTGGTGGCGTGTGGTCTGGCCTGCTGACAGAGACCCAGGAGTAGCCGCGGAGTTGGGGACGGTGGAAAGAGGCCAGGCCCTCTCCAGACTGTGGGTCTCGGACAGCCCCACCCCCACACACAGACTCTCTGACTGAGCAGGGCCATTCCAGCCCCTCCCTGTCAGCTTTGCCTGGAAGCAGAAAACAGAACTTTGATCCCTGCTGACGACATTGATGGTGCTTGAGGGCGGGCTTACCCAACTCAGCTCCACCCAGACTCTCTCCTAGACCAGCCCTCACTGAGGGGGAGAAAAGGACACACCTGGAAGTCCCAGGGCCCCACCCACCACGTGAGGCATAGAGTTCTCTCTACAGGAACAAGAGCTGATAACATGACACAAAAACAACAGTGTAGACTGTTCCTCTAAGCAAGAGCCACCTACTGACAGGGAGAGCATCCTGCATACCCTTTTCACGACACCTACTGACTCATTATACAGGGAGTGGTCGAAGCTCACCCACAGACACCACCTACCAGCTCAGAAACTAAACAAGGCGTGTGAATACCCAAACAAAAACCTAAAGAAAAGAAACAACAACTGATCGACATGGGAAGAAATCAGCGAAGGAACTCAGGAAATATGAAGAACTAATCAGAAAACACACCCCCAAAGAGGAGCCCCAGCCCCCTAGAAACAGACACCAACCAAAATCAGGCAACCAAAATGACAGAAGAGGAATTTCAAATGTGGATCATAAGAACACTCACTGACCTGCAAGAACAACTCAATAACCAACACAAAGAAACCACAAAAGCCTCCAGGATATAGAAAAAAAAGTTCACTAAAGAAATAGACACAATGAAGAAAAGTTTAACGGAACTCCTGGAAACGAAGAATCAATTCAGAGAACTACAAAATATAGTGGAAAGTCTCAAGAACAGGTAGATCAAACAGAAGAAAGAATCTCAGAGATTGAAGATATAACACCCTCCAATCAAATAAATCAGTCACAGAAATAGAGCAGAGAAACAAGAGAAAAGAGCAAAGCCTACAAGAGCTGAGGGATTATGTGAAAAAACCTAATGTGAGGGTCATAGAATTACCAGAAGGGGAAGAAGACAACACTCACGGGTAGGGCAAGCTATTTGAAGATATAATAGAGGAAAATTTCCCAGGCCTTGCTAAAAATCTCAATATACAAGTTCAAGAAGCTCAGAGGACCCCTGCGAGATTCAATGCAAATAGGAAGATGTCACAACACGCAGTCATCAGGCTGACCAAAATATCAACTAAAGAGGCCCTTCTAAGAGCTGTAAGACGAAAGAAGCAAGTAACTTACACGGGAAAGCCAATTCGAATAACATCAGACTTCTCCAATGAGACTTTACAAGCAAGGAGAGACTGGGGCCCCGTTCTCACTCTTCTGAAACAAAACAATGCCCAGCCTAGAATCTTATTCCCTGCAAAACTAAGCTTCCTCTATGAAGGAGAAATAAAGACATTCTCAGACAAGCAAAGGCTCAGAGAATTCACCAAGACAAGACCAGCCCTACAAGAAGTACTCAAAACAGCATTATGCACGGAACACCATAATAATAACCCACGAATATAAAAACAACCAAAACCCAAAGATTAAAGGCCAGATACTACAATGGCTGAAGACGGAAATCATAGCAACAACATCCAACCCAACAGAATGAACAGTAATCTACCTCACCTATCAGTTGTTTCAATAAATGTGAATGGCTTAAACTCTCAACTCAGGAGACATAGGCTGGCTGAATGGATAAGAAAATACAGGCCAAGTATATGCTGTCTTCAGGAAACACATCTAACCTGCAAGGATGCATATAGACTAAAAATAAAAGGGTGGAGATCAGTATTCCAAGCAAGTGGAAGCCAAAAGAAGGCTGGCGTGGCAGTTCTAATTTCAGACGGTTTAGTTTTTAAACCAACAAAAGTAGTGAAAGACAAAGAGGGTCATTATATAATGGTGAAGGGCATGGTTCAACAAGAAGAGATAACAATTTTAAATATATATGCACCCAACTTAGGTGCACCCAGATTCATAAAGCAAACCTTACTGGAGCTAAGCAAATGGATTAATAGCAACTCCATAATCACAGGAGATTTCAACACCCCACAGATGGCACAAGACAGATCCTCGAAACAGAAAATTAATAAAGAAATAATGGACTTAAACAAAACCCTAGAACAATTGGGTCTGACTGACATTTACAGAACATTCTACTCCAAATCCACTGAATATACATTCTTCTCATCAGCACACGGGACATTCTCTAAGATTGATCATATCCTAGGACACAAAGTAAACCTCAAGAAATTTTAAAAAAATAGAAATCATACCATGTACCTTCTCAGATCACAGTGGAATAAAAGTAGAAATCAACC
>VSMD01037062.1:0-27949 GCA_008750895.1 Mirza zaza
TTGAGACAGAGTCTCACTTTATTGCCCAGGCTAGAGTGAGTGCCGTGGCATCAGCCTAGCTCACAGCAACCTCAAACTCCTGGGCTCAAGCCATCCTGCTGCCTCAGCCTCCCAAGTAGCTGGGACTACAGGCATGTGCCACCATGCCCGGCTAATTTTTTCTATGTATATTAGTTGGCCAATTAATTTCTTTCTGTTTATAGTAGAGATGGGGTCTCGCTCTTGCTCAGACTGGTCTCGAACTCCTGAGCTCAAATGATCCGCCCACCTCGGCCTCCCAGAGAGCTAGGATTACAGGCTTGAGCCACCGTGCCCGGCCAAACATAAGATTTTTTAAAAAGAAATTTTATCTAAGTGACTATGTCCTTTTGGAAATAGTTGCCTTGGGTGAAGAGAAAAAACTCCAAGGGAAAAAGTGTACAGACCATGTTAGTATAATGGACAACACCTAAAATGTCTCTGCTACAATGGATAAGGAAAAGGGATAGAACAAGATATTTCAATAAAACCTAAAATTGTTTACTACTTATAATAGTGAACATGCAAATATTTCCTTTGCTTATTATTATTCAAAGCACTTTCAGACATTTGATCACTCAGTTCTGTGTTTGCAAGTACTTCCTATTGTTTTCTTTTACATCTCTACTCTACATTTATATATGCATCTAAGAAACTGTAGATAAAAAAGCATATTGAGTCTTAGAGTAAAATCTGAATAATCACACAGACATGGACCAACATTTATTACAAACAGGAAAAGTACAGATCTATTAGGAAAGAGTACAGATGTTTTTTTAAAAAGGCTGTAAGCAGAAGTATAGAAAAGAAATTACTGTTATCTATATGATAATATAGTATTTTTTATCTGTATTTAAAATCACATTGCTCAATATAAACAAAACATTATAATACATCAAACTGCCACGTACGGTATTAAAACAGTATCAACAGTGGAGAAGTTTATTTCAATTAAGGTCACTCATGTTGAATCCTGAGATCACTTCCATTTTCGAAGAAGAAAGGTTATATTTTTAAAAATCATTTGTTCCAAGAAGAAAAGTTATTTTGAAAAATTGCAATGTTATGCTACAGAACCCATTATTTATAAGGAAAGAAAAACCAAGTATAGAGAAAAGAATTCATGTTTTTTAAATTTTTTAAATAAAAAGCAATCAATTCTCTATATACTTTTATTAAAGAATTACAGCTTTCACAGACAGCAAGATACATTATTGCTATTACCGGCACCATTACGTTCTTCATTTCTCCTTCAGTTACCAATAAAAAAAAACATCCTTCGGTAAAAAAAATTTATGAATGTGGCCCAATTCAAAACAAATTATTTCTAACAGTAAGATATTGTAGCTTACATGTTGCCACACCCGATTACCTAGCTACATGAAAAGCTACAGAAACCATGGTGGTGGGGGGAACAATTTAAAAGAATATGGCAGAAGTGCATATATTTTTCTCAACTTTGTAATACTCAGTGACCCTTTTGATCATTGTAAAAGGTGGTTCTTTAAGGAGCACTGAGGCTCTGATTAGGGTATTCCACTTAATTCTAAGTATTTGAAAACTCACATTTCTTCAGTTCAAAAATATAAGTTCAAAAATACCAAACTGTATTTAAGATATCTGTACATAATAAATAGCTAGAGACCTATTAAAATGATTCCTTTACTTAAAACTAAGAAGCAGCAAAAGTACTTTCATATAATGATATGTTATCAAGTATAGAGTCTAAAAGACTTTTAAGAATAGTCATATATGTCACTTTAAGAATAGTCATACAATTGCCTGTTCTTATGATATTGTTAGATCATGTGAAATAGAAGTTTTGGAATGCAAGAGTAGAGCAATACCTTTCACGGACTGGAGGCAAAATGTTACCTCTGATGTATTATATACAACACCGAAATAATTTGGCCTAACTTTTGAAATTATTATAATTATATTATAAATAGAAGTCGTTCTAAATGCCCATTCAGAACAAGAGAATTTTACCTCCAACAATTTCTATATTATAGCAAAAAAATAAAAGTGTGTGACAAATTAAAGATGACATTTTAAAACCCAAATTTTACATAGCTAAGTAGGTCCTGCTAAACTCTGAGATATGAGAAAACCAGATATAGTATCACTAACTTCTTTTCTAAATAATTATTTATAATTTGCGCTAATGTTCCACTGATGTTTCAAATTTTTAAAAAGTTTTTAAAAATATCTTTCCTTTGATACTTAAGTTTGCAAAAAATTTCTCTGAGGAAGCAAATTATCTTTTGTTATTAAAGCTGTATGTATTTTCTATTAGAAAAAATCATATAAAGTCATACAAGTTGGTTTAGCTGAATATAAATAAATGAAATATTACAATTTTCCCACCATGAAGTATTGACTTACAACAAATGTATTAATAAAACTTTTATTTTCTTGAGAGTGCATACAGAATGTTATGTAAACACATTAATTATCACTTCAGATTTTCAAAAAGTATTATAAATAGGTTATATGTCTTCTCCAGAAATATTAAAGGCCATACTGAGTGAAATGACCAAAGAAAATGTTAGCCTGTCACAGGCTAAACAAAAATATAAAATGTGAAAATAAAAAATAAAGAGCAAATTAGGAAAAGAGAAAACCACAGCTCAGGATATGTATTTCTAAAACCAATATTAAATTTAAAATCCTAATTCCTATACCAAAAAAATAAAATCTTGAAAATACACGTATATATTCTTTACCATTTTTACTCAATATGTTTTATATACATAAATATTTGCATGTGTGTGTATGAGTGTGACATAACTGTATTCATTACCAACTAAAGAAATCTAGCAACTGCTAGCAGCTCTGACATACTATGAAATGAGCCTATCACTTGGAGAACTTTCAGCCCCTTGGAATAGTATCTGGTCTTTCTCGAAATTCTTTTTTAGATTACAGTTTGTATCTCACAGCTAGGAAATAAGAAAAACAAACCCATTATATTTATAATTATAGAATGGCATATCTAACTGCCAATTTTAGTTTAACTTATACTATAATAATATGCATGGACAATGCCTGAATATTTGATAAACAATTTTAAAAACTCAAAACGTACTACTTCATTATACAAAAAGGATTACATATCAATTATTTTTGTTTCTGACGAGTCTGAATATAAGCTAACGTGTTTGTAAAGTTAGACTAGAATGCAGACCAGGTGCAGGTGATCCAGGTTCCTTGTTTTAATAAATGAGTAAAATACAAAGCAGCACTGGCTTCAGCAATTTCAGACAGACCTCAACTGTTGGGTTTTGTGCCAGTCAACCCTGGTGATTTAAATATATTAGGAAGAAATGGTCCCAGAGGATAGGTGATGAAACCTTAGGGGCCAAAACTACCAGACTCCACATAAGGTACAATCTCTCTCACACATGCAAACACACAAACATACATACCACATACACAACCACACACACAAAAACAAAACACACACAATATTCCAGCTATTAACCAGTAATTTCCCTCCCCACAAAGTAATACAATCTAAACTATAGCACAAAACAATGAGTACACTGTAGCCTCTATTTAAACCTGCTGCTCACTGGGTCCATTCTGAGGACACATCACAGGTGACACTGTGTTGTGCTAAATTCCATTCAGTACTACGGATACTAAAAACCCCTTGAATAGGTCCAAAATATTAATAACAGACCTACATATTATCAAATTTCAGCTATGATGGAAATGTCATGTTGAGGCTGCAGTGTACTTGATTATGTTGAGAATTTATATTATAAAAATTAATATTAAAAATAAGTAATGCATAAGTATTATAAATAAGTTATAAAAAGAAATGACATTGTTTTCATATTAATGTGGGTATCAATTATTTCCATGTTACCCTTTCTATCCCATTAATTTATAACCTTAAAATGATTAGTTGGTGCCAACTGTTAGCAACACATAATACTTTATTATCATTTTTTACTGCTAATTCCAGTCTTCAAAAATTAACATTTTCCTTCCAATCATAATCAAGAAGGGGACCCTTACTCTTTAAAATAAACATACCCAACTTCAAATTTCAAGACAGATAAAAAGCAAGAAAAAAAAAATCAAATTATCATTGGGTAAATTATGATTAAATAGGTTTGAATCACATTAGCTTAATCCTGAATAATGTAAACTTTATCTTACAGAAAAAAACTTTTCTTTAAATTATTGAAGTGCTTACATTGACAAACCATGCATTTTCACAAAATTATAATTTGAAATAATTCTTTTCTTTAAAATGTTTCATTTCACCAGACACCCAAAATACCCTATGAAAAAACTAAGTTAACATTTCTGTATTTTCATATAATCCCATTTATATTAGTAAGTAGGAATAAAAAGAAAAATGAGTTCTAAATAAATGACACAGGAGGCAATAAATTGACACATGACAAGTAAATAAAAGGCTAAAGCACTCCAATACCATTGAAACTGTTTTAATGTTGTTGCAATTCCAAAATGCAACAATCATCTTGTAAAAGACCCAAATTTCAAAAATTCATTTTAATTACTCCTTCATACCTATTTTACAAAATAAAGGCAAGAGACATTTAAATCCTCCTTGTCCTAGTTGTGCTATGTTCCTAACTTGTTTTCTATCACTATAGTGGTATGCTGCAATTCCCATCAGATGCTATATAAGAAAAAATAAAATAAATAGTAACCTCTGCTTCAATGTACAGTTTCCAGAATCTGCCAGAACTGGGGAACTGGGCAACAAGGCGTTCATAAGTCTTCCGGGCTTTGTCTATAGGTTGATTCTAAAATTGAAAACCAATAAACAGCATTTACAATGTTAGGATTATGAAAATATTATTTACTGCAGAACCAAGTAGTGTGACTGGACCCATAGAGAAGGAAATGTAATCCTATATCACTAAACCTGTGCCTCTCGAATGAGAATGCTCCAAGCATCAAGGTCATATGGATTCTCTTCTAATTTCTTTTCGGCTTTCTTCACCTTCTCTGGGACATACTCAGCTGCCTGGGAAAAAAAATAATAACGAACTGAAGTTACTGCTTGAAAAATCTTATGCCTAACTGCATTCAAGAAACAATATGTCAGTCCCTGGATGAAGTATCATATCACAAAGCATAAAAATATCCTCTTATAACAGTCATCCCTCTATATCTGTGGGTTCTAAAACCTTGGATTCAACCAACAGTGGATCAAAAATATTTCACGGGGTAATAAAAGGATGACTGTGTCTGTACTAAACATGTTACAGACTTTTTAGTCTTGTCATTATTTTCTAAACAGTACAGTATAACAAATATTTATATAGCATTTCTATTGAATTAGACAGTATAAGTAATCTAGGGATGATTTAAAGCATACAGGTAAATGCACGCAGGTTATATGCAAATACTACACCATTTTATATAAGAGATTTGAGCATATGTTGATTTTGGTATCCAAGTAGGGGTCCTGGTATCCCACAGATACTAAGGGATGAATGTACTTTATTATCAGAAGTCACTTGCATAAAAAGAATAAAATCATCGATTTTTTATTCAACTAAACTTATTTTTATATTAAATGCTGCAAAACAGCAATTCTCAAACTTTATGGTCTCAGAACCCCTTCACACATTTAAAAATTATTAAGGAACACAAAAAGCTTTTATGTGGATTATATCAATACCATATTAGAAATTAAAATTGGAAAAATTTTAAATATTCACTGATTTAGAAATAACAAAATTTTTTACATATTGTTTTTTATGAAAAATAACTTTAAAAATTCAGTAAGAATGTCTTTGTTTTACACATTTGCAAATCTGTTTAATGAATGACTTAATAAAAGGCAGCTGGATTTGCATATCAGCTTCTGCATTCAATCTGCTGCCATAACACATAACACAGATGCTGAAAGGTTCCATTGTACACTCGTCAGAGATTAAGAGTGAAAAAGGCAAATAATGTCTTAGATTTATTATGAGATAGCCTGAATTCCCAGATACTTTGAAAGTTTTAGGAACCCCTAGGGTCCCTGGACCAGCTTTGAGAAACACTGCTGCCAGAGCATTCATCCAGAGGCACAAAGAAAAAGCATGAAATGATATGGAAACTTTTATTTTTATGTAAAAAACTTTAAAAACACGAATTCACAAACTGTACATACAGCATAATGAAAACTACAAAAGAAATCTCCAATGAGAGATTTTAAAAACATAATAATATGCTCAGAGTGGTCATGCTTGGGAGATGCCTAGTGGAAGTACAAGTGATTTTTCCCCCTCTTTCATTCAACATTTCCTAAATCCTTTAATAAGGTACTTTTATTATACAAATTTAATCTTTAAAAAATGCCTAAAATAATAGCTAGCACCTGAGGTATAAATACAAGTATTACTTCTCAAACTGTTCAGAATACTACTGCGTACCACAAGATGAATGTAATGTTCAAGTCAGTCACATAAATGTTAAAGTTTTGCTTTGCCTTTTTTCCAGGAATTCTTGAAATCTATAATATGGTAATAAATAGTGATAATATTTAAGCCGCAGACAAGTAAGCATTGCCCCTATCATCTCCCCTCCCCACCTTTAAGTGGAATTAATATCTCATGGAACAATTCTGTCAAAACACCAGTTTGGAAAAGTTTAAAGCCATCTGTTTAGATAAAAAAAATTAAATTAGCTTGCACCAATGGTATTCATTTATTTAGAAAGAAAAACATTTTAAAAGACTAATTTGAATCAAAATTAGAATGTTTTACTAATATACAAGAACTTTATGAATAGCTTGCTCAGGGAACTAAAACTAGAAAGAAGTTATAAAGGACTACTGGCTCCTCCTCCATATAAAACCACAGTTTGGTAATGGTGGCAATCCAATCATTGGACCAGGACAGTTCAGGAAAACTGGTAAATGGAAAAATCAGCAAATAATAGTGGTGGCCATTTTATATCGGAATGGTGGATTATTCAATAAATGGTTATAGAATAACTAGTCACCTGTTAGAATAACTGTAAATCAACTTTATCAAAACAAAGTTGAATTCCTACTTTGCCTTTTCTACCAAAATAAATTTAAGAAAGATCAAAGATTTAAATGTTAGAAACAAAAACACAAGAAAGAACTAGAGGAAAATATGGTGAAATGTATCTTTGCGTGGGAAAGGCTCTTCAGAAGCCTTTAAGGAGTAAACTCAATTACATAAAAAGTTTAAATTTGTGCATGAGAAAAGTGTCAAAATCAAAGTAAAAAGACAAACTTTAACAAAAATCTCCAACACATATGACAAAGTACTAAATGTGTTAGTATGAAGTCCAGTCAATAAAAGACCAGCGACTCAACAGGAAAATGGGCAAAGTATATAGTTTACAGAAAAAGAATTAACTTTTTAAACACTCGAAAGGAATGCAAATGTTAAACCATAAGACAGAGACCAAATATTTTATAGTTAAGATTGCATAGGCAAGAATTTGTACAAACAGACATTCTCCAGTTGTTGGTAGGGGCAACTAGCAATACTGATCAAAATTTAATATGAATGCCTCACCCTAAATTTCAATTCTAGCAACTTACCCTACTGCACATGCACACAAAGATGTACACTGGAAGGTAGTCACAGCTGCTAGACTGTAGTTGTATAAGATGGAAATAATTTAAATAACTATATACAAAAGAACCAATTAAATAAATTATGAAATCTGTAATCACTACAAAGAACAAGGGCGGGCAGGTAGCAACATGGAACAATCTCCATATTAGTTTAAAAAAAAAAAAGCAAGGGTGAGCAGGAGACACACACACAACACATACACTTACTTTACACTGTTGTGTACCCTTCTGGTCTGTGAATTTTTACTATTCACCTGAGAAATATTCATTCAGTGCCTACTATGTGCCAGACATTGTTGAAGTGGCTCTTGGGATACAAGAAAATAAAGAATTCTTTCCAATGGTTTACTTCTTGAAAAGATAAACTTGAATTTTAAGTAAACTATAATTTTAGTTGTGAGATACCAATTATAAAGTAATAGTAAATTAAGACGTAAAAACTGATACAGGAACTAAATAAAAACCAGACAATTATACTTGAATTGCTTTAGTCAGTGGTAACAAACTCCAAACCCACTCTGAATCAAGGATTTTCTTTGAAAAGACGCCAGGGGATGGGATGGACAAACAATCCTACAAGATATGAGGAGATTTTTGGGGGCCTTTTAGTAGCATTTAAGCTCAAGTGTGTACAATAAACCTGATAATATCCTAAATTTGTCACTAAAACAGTACTAATTTCTCTCTTAGTACTAAGATTTGTGATCTGTGCCCTCTAAAGGACGGAAATGATCGTAGGCAAGTGAAATCACTTCTAAGGTTTACTGCTGTAAGGAAGTTTAATTTTGCATTTGGAGAGCTATTTAAATCACCTTACAGTATTCACTGATATCTTTCTATAGCTCAAGACCCATTCGCTGAAAATTAACCTACCAAATTAGATAGCATATACCATATAATCTGTAAAGGAACAGAGAAACTCAGAAGAATCCAATATTAGAGCAAACATAATCACAAGACACAGAGATGCCTCCTTATTCAATAAAATAAGCCATCCCTTCAGTGATTCTCAACCTCAGCAGTGTATTAGAATCACCTAAGGAAAGTAAGGGCTTTAAAAACTCTCCAGGTGGCTTTAATGTGCAGCATCCCTAGTTGAAAACCATGGCTCTCTAGTTCCCAACTCCTTTTTTGGTGCCACAGAAACTTTCTGCAGTCCAATGAACCCTAGGGGCACTTTCTCAGAATGTCCTTAAATACACAAAATAAATTCTGCAGGATTTCAAAGGAAATCAATCATATGGAAATATAATTTTCAAAATATTTTTAAAACAAAGTTTTGTTTTGTTTTAAAGAGAGAGTTTCAGGCCGGGCGCGGTGGCTCAAGCCTGTAATCCTAGCTCTCTGGGAGGCCGAGGTGGGCGGATCATTTGAGCTCAGGAGTTCGAGACCAGCCTGAGCAAGAGCGAGACCCCATCTCTACTATAAATAGAAAGAAATTAATTGGCCAACTAATATATATAGAAAAAATTAGCCGGGCATGGTGGCGCATGCCTGTAGTCCCAGCTACTTGGGAGGCTGAGGCAGCAGGATTGCTTGAGCCCAGGAGTTTGAGGTTGCTGTGAGCTAGGCTGACGCCATGGCACTCACTCTAGCCTGGGCAATAAAGTGAGACTCTGTCTCAAAAAAAAAAAAAAAAAAAAAAAGAGAGTTTCACTATGTTGCTAGCACCAAACTCCTGGTTTTAAGCAATCCTCCTGCCTCAGCCTGGGATTACAGGTGCTTGCCATCAGGTGGGACTCCAAAATTTTATTAATATATAGTAATATATACTAAGCACATCAAATAACAAGCTCTAGTTGCCAGTCCAATGATGAGTGCAAATAATATTTTGAATATTTATATCAAAGTCATAGTTATGACCACATTTAATCCCCACAATAAGACCTGGTGTGGAGGCTCACGTCTATAATCCCAGCACTGAGGAAGGCCAAAGTGGGAGGATCACTTAAGACCAGGAGTTCAATACCAGCCTGGGCAAGACAGCAAGACCCCATTTCTTAAAAAAAAAAAATTATTAAAAAATTAGCCAGACATGGCGGTGCTTGCCTGTGGTCCCACCTACTTGGGAGGCTGAGGCAGGAGGCTCATTTGAGCCCAGGAGTTAAGAGGTTGCAATGAGCTACAAAGATGCACTACACTCTAGCCTGGGTGACAGAACAAATCCAATCTCTGAAAAAAAAAGAAGGCTTTCATCATCACAGCAATGAACCAGCAATTAGGTAGCCAAGGCTGAGGGTGCAGCACTTTTGTTTTCTGGCCTGGTAACCATTTTGCTATAGGGCGAAGGCAAACTGAACAATTTTCTAGCATCCAGAAGAAGAGATACTGGGATGGATTTGCATTATTATTTCCTGACTGTTGCCAGAGCAAGGGAATAGGTCACTTTAAGAAAACAGGGTAAGTTTCCAGTGGCCCATCTGTAATGGACTGAGGTCATAACTCTGCTTAGTGTAGCAAAAGAACAGCTGTCCCATGTTTACACATTCCAACAACTTATTACTACAAGAAACTATCAAAATCCAGCGTTTGCCTTTGGAATAATAACCTATGATCCCAATATCATTCTCCAGGGGATGTTAATGGGGAGCAAATTGGGGCCTCATATCAACTGAGTAAAACAAAAACCGGACTAGTTCTCAAGGCATGCACATTACCAATTACTTAATTTTCTATTTTTTTTATCTCCCTCTCACACACACACCCTTTCTATTTTATTTTCTCTGTGAATAGCAAGCAACATGTACAACTGGCTAAAACTCTGGAGTTAGCATAAAAATATTATGTGTTTAAATATTTTTTTGTCCTGGTTTTGAGACACAATTCATACATCATACAATTCACTCATTTAAAGTATATAATTCAAGAAAAAAACAAACCAAAAAATGAAAATAAAACAAAAAAACCCCCCAAAAATAAAGTATATAATTCAACGGTTTTTATTTACAAACATATTTGGAGTTGTGCAACCACCCAAATTTTAAAACATTTTATCACCCCAAAAAGAAACTTGTGTTCACTAGCAGTCACTCCCATATCCCTCCAATCCCCAAGCCCTGGGCAACCATCAATCTACCTTCTGTCTCTATGGATGTGCCACTATTTCATGTAATCATACAATGTATTGTTTCTGGTTTTCAATTAGCATAATGCTTTTAAAGTTCATGTTCTGGCATGTATCAAGTACTTTTCTTTTGATTGCTGAGTAATACTCCATTATAGTAATGATATTCCATTTTATGGATATTCTACATTTATTCATTCATCAGCTGATAGACCTTGGATTATTTTCAGTTTCTGAAAATATTAAGAATAATGCTGCTATGAACATTATTGTACAAGTTTTTTTTTTGAAATTCATTTTGTGTATTTTCTTTTCTCTTGATTATATACCTAGAAATGCAATTGTTAAGTCAGCTGGTAACTCTATGTTTAACATTTTGAAGAACTATCAGACTGTTTTCCAAGTGGCTATACCATTTTACATTCCCATCAGCAATGTATGAGGGTCCCAATTTCTCCACATTTGTTATTGTCTGTCTTTTTGATTATAGCCATCCTAGTGGGTGTGACGTACTACCTGATAGTGATTTTCATTTACATTTCCCTGGTGGTTATCGAAGCTGAGCATCTTTTAATGTTCTTATCGGCCATTTGTAAATCTTCTTCGAAGAAAATGTCTACTGAGATCCTTTGCTCTTTTTTTTTTTTGGAGACAGGATCTTGCTCTGTTGCCCAGGCTAGAGTGCAGTGGCGTCATCACAACTCGTTGCAACCTCAAACTCCTTGGCTCAAAGGATTCTCCTGCCTCAGCCTCCCAAGTAGCTGGAACTACAGGCAAGTGCCACCATACCCAGCTATGTTTTGTAAAGATGGACTCTCACTCTTGCTCAGGCTGATTGGCTCAGGAATTGGCTGTCTCCAATTCCTGACCTAAAGTGATCCTCTGACCGCAGCCTCCCAAAATGCTAATGATTATAGGCGTTAGCTACCATGCCCAGCCCTTTGCCCATTTTTAAATTGGGTTTTAAAAAATTATTTATGCCCAGGCACAGTGGCTCACAACTGTAATCCCAGCACTTTAGGAGGCTGAGGCAAAAGATCACTTGAGGCCAGGAGTTTAAGACCAGCCTGAGCAAGAACAAGAACCCATCTCCTACAAAAAATGGAAAAATTAGACAAGTGTGGTGTAATGTAACTGTAGTCCCAGTTACTTGGGAGGCTGAGGCAGGAAGATCACTTCAGCCCAAGAGTTTGAGGTTGCAGTGAGCTAGAATACTACTGTACTCTAGCATGGGAGACAGACAGTGAGACCCTGTCTCAAAATTAACAAGTTATTATCTTGGCTTCACAGACACCATGCACTATTCTAACTAGTCACAAACTTTTGGTAAAGGATCATTTTACAATCTTAAAAACTGGAGAACCCAAAGGGATTTTTCAAATAGATGTGGGTTATATCAATCATGTGGTTTTAGAAATTAAAACCAAAAAACTTACAGTATTTAATTCATTTAAAAATAAACCTCTATGCCAGGCACAGTGGCTCACACCTGTAATCCTAGCACTCTGGGTGGCTGAGGAGGGCGGAGAGATCAATGTCAGGAGTTCGAGACTAGCCTGAGCAAGAGCGAGACCCCGTCTCGACTATAAAGAGAAAGAAATTAATTGGCCAACTAAAAATACATAGAGAAAAAAATTAGCCAGGCATGGTGGCGCATGCCTGTAGTCCCAGCTACTTGGGAGGCTGAGGCAGGATGATTGCTTGAGCCCAGGAGTTTGAGGTTGCTGTGAGTCAGGCTGACACCACAGCACTCTACTCAGGGCAACAGAGTGAGACTCTGTCCCTAAATAAATAAATAGACTTCTTAAATATCAATATAAATAACATATTTTTTAAAAAATTTTCTAAAACAAAAACAGTGAAAAGAACACTGTTTTATATTTTTATAATCTTTTTAATGTCTGGCTGATGGAAATTACCTGCTTCTGCTTTCAACCTGTTGTGCAGTTGGAAAAGGGAAGAAAGAGAATTTTTAATAGCCTTTTCATATAATTGTGGATAGGTGAGAAAGCCTCTGGAAAACTCTGAATTATGCTTTATTGAAACTCCAAACCACTTTGTTTCTATATGGGCTCTTAAGTTTTATTGAGGGGGGAGTTAATAGGAGGGTGGAGTATGGAGAGGTGACAGACTATTATACCAAAGCTTGAAAAAAACAATATAATTTCTTCTTTCACTCTAGAGTTGAAGAAAAAAAAAAGAAAAAAAACAATATAATTTCTTCTTCCCACATTCCCACCAGGGCAGTAAAACAGAAAAAAAAAGGTAGTTCTTTCTCCAAATAGCTATTTTCATGGTAAACTGGAAGGGTGTTATGCTAGGGGGTCATACTGAAATTAAGTTAAAAGAGTGATCAGTTTAATACAAGTGATACACACCAAACTATGCAAGAGGGAAAAGATGGTAGGTTAAAGATTTAAGCCTATGTATGCTCTTGACGATGTCCAACAGAGGTTAAGTCCCAACCCTGGTTTTGTAATGAGTATTTCCCATAAGGTAAAGATTATCTAAATATAGTGGGAGCAGGAGACAAGCACGCAGACAAATCACTAACATACGATCCTCAGATTATCTGCATTTTTTTCCTCCACTTATTTACCAAGAACGTATTTAAAAACAACTTTTAAAGTCCAGGTATCCTCTCTAACTCAGTGGTATACAGGCTTTAATTTACATAAAAATCATTTGTGGTACTTCTTTCAAATGAAGATTCTCAGCCACATTTACAGAACCTGATATAGTAAGTTTAAAATTGGAGTCATCTATACTTTTATAAAGCACCTAAGCTGTTATGATGCAAATGAGCCATGGACTCCATTTTAAGAAATACTATCTATCAATTCTGTAAGTAAGTTTTCCAAATGTCATGTTTCCTTACAAATAAGGTGGCATCAGACCTAAGTCATTCCAATTAAACATTCTGCCAAAATATTAAGAAAACTGCTATACTATATATTTGAAGTCTTAAGACTCTCTGTAATTAACTTTTGTAAAAATTAAAAGCAGACCACAGTAGCACTCTGTAAGACTTTCTTAGAGTAACTTAAATGAACCAATTAATATGCCTAGAGAACATGTTCTGTAACAAGTGTCACATTAGGACAGGATACCAGATTAATTCTGTGTTCCTATACCAATGTAACCAAACCTTACTAGATATTTGTTTTGAAAGAAACTGAATGTGTATCCTGCAATACGATATAATCCCTTCAACTCTTCCAAAGACTAAAAATCTAACCATGTAAACAATTCAAAAATTTTAAACAAGATGATCTAGGTTTAAGTATTGGTTCAAATAAGTATACATATCATTATTTCTTATTAAACTTATTCATCCCCTAGGAAACAAATCATTACAAATTTTTTTAAAAATCTTAACCTTTTAGAATTTGAAAGATGGGAATTTTTTCTACCAAGGGTAGCCCAGATATTAATTCACTGGATAAATTAAGTCAAACATTTTTTAAAAAATCAGGATAGTTTTGCCCTTCTGATTTTATTCAGTATTTACTATGTATCCTAAGTTGTCCATTAATCTAAAAATAGTTTAAACAATTGCTGACTCAAATCCTTTTTTAGATCAATTTTCACATCATTACCAACTGTCTAACAAAACAAACCAAAAAGACTCAAATACACAGGTAGGTCCTATCTAAAGAAAAATAAAGATTTAGAGACATGGTAGAAAAATTTAAACCATAAATTGCTTTTGTCAATTATTCAATTAATAGGTACAAACACCAAATACAGATTTTGCCCTTCTGATGGTCTACCCAGGATGTATACTCCTGTATTCCCTGAAATCATCTAATCTTGAAGGAATGTAACCTCTCCTAACAGTACATTTCTGTCATACCTCTAAGAATACGCTTTTAGTAAGTACAGATCAATTTCCCTTAGGAACAATTATTGCCAAATAGAGTATCCCATATAGTCCAGTTTTCCTACCTAAGCAATATTAACAATAAAGATTAAATGAATTTGCCTGCCCCAAACTATTATACTAAATATCACCTCAAATAAAGAGGGGGGGAAAGTAGGAAAGGCTATTACAAAAAGATTTTGTTAACAACAGATGCTGTCCAACAGATACTTGGCTCTTTCCCCCACTTTTACTAACCCACACACACATGTACCTTGACTTTAAAATTGTTTGGCAATGCTGTTACTGCTGAACAAGTTTGTAAGCACTAATGGTTACCCAACAAAATAAACCAGGTTTCAGGTTTCAAGACTGTGGGTGTTCCGGCTTCCTTTCCTCATTAATAATTATATATTTTCTAAATCTTCCCAAACTTATTTTTCACTAAAAGAAAAACACTGATTTATATATGCTCTGAATTTTCCTCTTTGTTGAGAACTATTGGCAATTAATTTGTGCTTCTTCGAGTCACGTAGTTTTTCCAAAGTGAGGACCATTTTGTTTGAATTTTAGGCCTTTCTAATTCTAGGACAGGCTATATATTGTTTAAAAGGTGAAATATTATTTCTAAAAGAGTATAGAAATAAAATTTTAGCTTAAAGGTTCATATGAATTGACTTGGCCAAACTCACTTCTCTACCACTTCTTATCCAACAAAACTTTAAAAACCACCCATTCTTTTTTTTTAAATCACTCATTCTTATGCCCCATATTTTATATTAATCACTTATGCATCTGTCTTTCCAACAGTTTAAATTCTTTGAGAAATTTGTAATGTATTGCATATAGCCTAGATACAAAATCGATCCATTCATTTACCAAACACCTTTAAGTATCAAAATAGCATTTCCTAGGTTTTTAATATGTAAAGATGAGTAAGGCAATCTCAACTCAAAAAGTTCAAAACCCAATGGAAGAACTCTAAACAACAGCATATTAAATGCTGCAAGAGTAATGCACTGTGGAGCTAAGAAAGAATGAGATCAAAAATTGAACCAAGCAGTAGGAAAAAAATCACCATGAAATAAAAACATAGCCATAATTATACAAAGAAACCAAATGTATTTGTTGGGGGGGGGGGGGAACCTATATGCACAAACTTTTGTCACCATTGAACAGGCAAAACAGTAAACAAGGAACTTCAGAAGAACATCTGTGAATGCTGTAAGGTAAATAGCTAAGTGCAAAATTAAACTTCCTTACAGGAATAAAAAAAACTACAACAGTAAACCTTAGCAGTGATTTTGCTTGTCTACAATCATTTCCCTCTTTCAGAGGGCACAAATCACAAATCTCATTACCGAGAAATGACCATCCATAGTTTTTAGTAACAAATTTAGGACATCATCAGGTTTATTGTACACACTTGAGCTTAAATGCTACTAAAAGACCAAAAGAAATCTACTCCTCCTATCTTTTAGGATTGTTTGTCCACTCCATCCCCTGGCGTCTTTCCAAAGCAAATCCTTGATTCAGAGTGGTTTTGGAATTTTTTTCTTTTTATTCTTTAATTTTGTTGAATCTTTTTCTCATACATGATTTCAGCCCATTTTAGGTACTTTCTTTTCCCCTAGATTTTCAATGACCATTGCCTTATACATCAAGCAAGGTATACTCTGGGGGGAAATTTTTTTCTGTAAATTTTCATCACCACCTGTCCCCATTAAAACACCACACCTGGAATTCTAAAATATTCAAGGTCATAGCAACATTTCATGTCTTTACAATTGTAGGTAAATTTTAGATTTAACAATGAATATCAGTAACTTCCAATGAAACCTCTGTACATCACTCCTCCTTCACTTTCAGATGACAAAATACTAGTCAGAAAGGGGGAGGTAAAATAAAGTTTTGATATAATAATTTTAAGGCTTTGCATTCCTGGGCATCCTAACTGTATGTAAAATGTAATCACTGTGAAGATTTCAGGACTGAAATCAGTCCTGGAGCAAACACAAAACTCAGTTTAGCCAAACTTTGCCCACATAATGAAATTTACAGTCACCCAAGACTATGAAATAGGAACTCTTATTTTGCCTCATCTCTGTCAACCTCCAGTAACAGCTTCCACGTTATAAGCTACTAGGGACTTGAAAAATGAAAATCTAAGTGTATGTCGTTGCTATGGCAATAGGAAATTTCAGGAAATTGAGACTCTGCAGGCTACCTAGCCTCCATTTTAAAAACTGTATTTACCTAAACATATTAGGACTTAGATTGGAAAACAAATTACACATTTTTTATAAAATATTAGTTTTCTCTTTCACACCAAAATATACTGTCCTACAAAATTCTGAACACAAAGAGCAAAATGAACAAATTAGTTATCTAAAAAAACCTGAATTTTAAAATAATTAAATATCACTCATATCTAATACTACAACAGACGCTTTTATTTACAAGTGGCCAAGACAGACTTCTGTTTTCAAATTATCAAATTCTTCAACGTTTGTTTAGCTGGGAAAACGAAAATGAAATATTGGCTAAAAAAGAGAAAAGGCAGCGAGAAAGCCTCAAATTCCCAAAACCTCAGCATAACCACGCTCTACTTGTAGAATGCTTCTTTCTTAATTCGCTCTCGCAAGAGTCTATTTCTGCAGATTAGTTTTCTCTCAAATACTTCTAGAACTAGTAACCTATTTCTGGACACAGTATATTTAACTGTGGGGGAACATTCTCAAGTTTTTCTAAAAACGGCGGGTTCGCGTTAAAATAATCAATGCTTAAGCACCCTAACACCAAATGCTATCAAAAGAACGCATCCCATCCGGAGTATTCCCATGAATAGAAATGGGACGAAGCACACTCCCGGCTATTGTCTAAATCAAATATTTGTTCGTATTAACGCCTAAAACAGGGAAGTCGAGAAATTTTACATCTCAGTCAGACGTTGCTCCCCATTCCTGTCATTTTTCTGTCCCCTGTCCCCTGGGTTCACTAGACCCCTGATTCCTTCCTCAGAGGAACATGGCTGGGGCAATCGGAAGAACAGACTTGGAGAGAAGAGGTCGCCACGAGGCCCCACCACTCTCCTTCCTCACCTGCTCCGTGGCTCCGTCTCCTGACATGGCCTCAGCTGATTAGAAAGGGAGCACTGGCCGTCACTGGGGAGCTAGAAAGGAAAAATTAAACTACAAACCACCCCGAACCACTAAAGTTACCCCCTGCCCAGCGGAGCCAGACCGCCAACACGAATCGCCACCGCCCACTCAGATATGAATTAAAATGGCTGTGCCCCTGCCGGTCGAGTAGGCGGTAGCTTCTGCATTAACTTCCGGGGCACTGGGCGGGGGTAAGATTGCGCCTCGCCGGTTATTTTGGGCGTGCAGTCGCGGAGAGATCCCGGAAGGCGGGCCTAAAGCCTGCCGTGACGTCACGGTCCCGGGCTGGAGAGGCTGTTGCTGAGCTGGCTGCAACCGGCTGTGAGGCGGGAATCTCTTTAGTCTGGAGACTCGCGCGCTTTTTGGAATTTAATTCCTCGCAGTTGAAGCCTGCCTGCCAGTCAGTTCAGTGCAGGCAAACTGGCCGTCGTAGGGAGCAATGCCAACTGTTAAATATCTTTTTATTGAGGGGAAAATGGATCTTTGGAAGTTTTCTCTGTACATACTCATTTTTACTGTCACCATCTATTTTGTAGGAAGTTTTGAAGCCTATAAACACCTCGGTTTTCAGCTTAACTCAGCAGGGTTCCTTTGTTGCAAAATGAATTTAATAGCCTGCAGCCAGGCTACATGGGTTTTAATCACTAGATAAGTAACTGGGCTTTTTTTTTTTTTTCTTTTATTTCATCATATTATGGAAGTACAAATATTGTTTGGGTTACAAATATTGCCCATGCCCCCTCCGTCCCCCTTTTAACTTCGTATCTCAGTTTCCTTGCCTATAGGTGGGAATAATAGTAGTACCTGCAATTTAAATAACTTAATACATGAAAAGTGTTAGGAACAGTACCTGGCATCGTTTAAGATTTAAATGAGATCAAGTCTTCTTAAACTCCTTTTCCATTCAAAGATCATCATGTCTGTCCACCGTTCTTGCCTATAGTGTCTGTGTCCCAAAGTAAACTATTCAACTGTTTCCGTACTCACCTTATTCTTTTAGATCTCTGTGCCTCTGCTCATATTTACACTTACTCCTTTTCCACAGTCTGAAATCTTATCCTTCCAAATAATCAGACACATGAGCAAAAGATGCGTTTCAACAGATGTTCATTGCACCACCCAACAATGGAGGATTAAACATACCATGAAGAGACATCTCTGCAATGGAATGTCATGCAGCCAGTAAACTGATGCTAATGAACAATTACTCACATGGAAAGGCATCCACAATACTAAGTGAAAAAACAGAATAAAAAAATAGTGTTTTACGTGTGTATACGTACACTGCTCAAAAAGCTTCAGATTTTTGAACATTTCAGGTTTTGGAGCATTTCAAATTTCAGATTTTCTAATTAGAAATAATCTATATATCTCCAAAACATTAAAAAGTGGTTATATCTAGATTGTGTGTCAAAAACTTGTATCTGTTTTCTGATTTTTGTCTTTAATGAACTGATGTAAGAATAACAGTCTTAAAACATAGTGTTCACACCATATCCTTCAAAGTTTGACTCAACTGCCATTTTTCCCAATATTTTTTATGAAAAACTTCAAAGAAATAAAGGTTCAAATATAATACAATTAACACCTGTTTACCCACCACCTTGACCCAGAGATTAATATTTTGGTATATTTGCTCTATATGTATGTATCTACATATATAGTTTGTGGAGTTTTTTGCAAAGTAATTTGGAAGTAAATGCTAGACATCCATGATATTTCATCCCCAAATAAATCAATTTGTGTTTTCTGATAATAAGGACATTCTCCTTCATAACCACAATACCATTATCACACCTAAGAAAATGAATATTTCCTAATTTTATTTACTATCTAGTCCATATCCAAATTTTCAGATATCCCAAAAATGTCTTTATAGGTTTATTATTTTTTTTTTTATTTCAGCATATTGTGGGGGTACAAACGTTGAGGTTATGTACATTGCCCTTGCCTCCCCTCCCCCCTCGAGTCAGAGCTTCAAGCGTGTCCATCCCCCAGACTGTGCTCATGGCGCTCATCCTCCCCTCCCCCCTCCCACCTGCTCGACACCCGATAAATGTGTTGTTTTTTTTTACACTTTGGTTACATTTTATATCTTTGCCTCTCCCTAGCAAGGGTTAGAGGTATACCCTTCCCCTGCACAATGCTCACCACATCCCTCAGATGTGGGACTACCCTCCTGACCCCCGAATCCCTGGTGAACACCACCACCCTTTGAGCACCATAGTGTTAATCAGTCAGTACCAATTTGATGGCGAGTATATGTGGAGACCATTATTCTGATCTTGTATCACCTCACTTTGGATAATGGGCTTAAACTCAATCCAGGATAATATAAGCGGTGCTAGCTAGCTGTCATTTCTTAGAATTGAGTAATATTCCATTGTAAATGTATAACAAATTTTAATAATCCACTCTTGAATTGACGGACACTTGGGTTGTTTCCACATTCTTGCAATAGTAAATTGTGCTACCATAAACATTTGGGTGCAGATGTCTTTATAATAGAATGTCTTATGCTCTTTTGGGTAGATGCCTAATAATGCTATTGCTGGGTCAAATGGTATTTCTATTTTTAGCTTTTTGAGATACCTCCAAATTCTTTTCCATGAAGGTTGCACTAATTTGCAGTCCCACCACCAGTGTAAGAGTGTTCCTGTCTCTCCACATCCTCGCCAGCATTTGTTGTTTTGGGATTTCTTTTTTTTTTTTTTTTTTTTTTTTTGAGACAGAGTCTCACTTTGTTGCCCAGGCTAGAGTGAGTGCCGTGGCGTCAGCCTAGCTCACAGCAACCTCAATCTCCTGGGCTCAAGCGATCCTACTGCCTCAGCCTCCCGAGTAGCTGGGACTACAGGCATGCGCCACCATGCTCGGCTAATTTTTTCTATATATATTTTTAGTTGGTCAATTAATTTCTTTCTATTTTTAGTAGAGACGGGGTCTCGCTCAGGCTGGTTTTGAACTCCTGACCTTGAGCGATCCACCCGCCTCGGCCTCCCAGAGTGCTAGGATTACAGGCTTGAGCCACCGCGCCCGGCCTGGGATTTCTTGATACAAGGCAATCTCACTGGGGTTAGGTGGTATCTCATGGTGGTTTTGATTTGCATTTCTCTAATGATTCGTGATGTTGAGCAGTTTTTAATATGTTTGCTGGTCATTATTCTGTCTTCTTTTTGTGTGTGCATGGGAATAACTAAAACCTTTATTAGATATGATTTTCCAATAATAATATGAAAATTGAAATTATCAATTCAAAGAGCAATGGATTCTGAAAATTTAAAAAGTAGACTAGGTGTTAGGTGACAAAAGGTAAAGGAAGATAAGAATGTTTCTTTAATACTTTTCGATATCCCCTCTGTACACAATGTTGCATCTATACAACTACCATTTTTATTTTATTGATTTTATATAATAGTGAAATCCCTTTAAGCAACCTAGGTATACAGTTGGTGTCCAACTTGTGGGGGAGGGAGTAGAAACACATTTGCTTAACAGTTTTCAGCCATACGTTTTAGATAATTTTTTTTACCAAGATTTTAGTAGTAAATTCATAAATATAAGAAATACTTTCACTCCTTCAGTGTTAAAGTAGAAAACCAAACAGTCCTAACAGCAATGACTTAATTATTGGTATACAAGAAAAACACAACACCAATGGGTTTTCTTAATTATGCATTTTAAATATCAATATGTATATTTCATACATATGTGTATTTCATTTTTACAGTTATAAATGCTCTAATCTGTTTTAGATAACAGCATGTAATAGTTTTGACTCTATTGAGATGTTGCTTTCAATTTGAAATATTGTGTGTATACATGTATATAAAAAATAACCCAATGTATCATTCATCTGACAGATGTTTAAGATCAATAAAGGCTTAGTTTTCAACATGCAGTTAGGAAGAGAGCAAGACAACCTCTCTACAATGTCTTGTTGCTGGGCTGGTTTTTGCAGTGGTATCAATAGTGGTTTTTAGAGGGAACCATGTGACTTTAGCCTCTATAGTTAAGATCAGATACCACAATCAACAGGAGGCATAGAGGAGATGGGGAAAGGTAAGTGGGTAGGTGTTAAAAATCAAATTTTAAGTGTGCATTTTGCACTTTATAGGTACAGGATAAAAACAGGCCAATAAGGAAAAAATATTATAAACAGGAAAAACTGCAATCAAATCAAGACGTAATAGCTGAATTCTGTCTTCTTTAGAAAAGTTTCTGTTCATTTCCATTGCCCATTTCTTGATGGGGTTGTTTGATTTTTTCTTGTTAATTCTTTTGAGCTCTAGATAGATTCTTGTTATCAGACCTTTATTGGAAGTGTAGAGAGCAAATATTTTCTCCCATTCTGTAGGTTGTCTATTTGCTCTAATGATAGTTTCCTTGGCTGTGCAGAAACTTTTCAATTTGATCAGATCCTATTTGTTTATTTTTGTTGCTGCGGTGATTGCTTTGGGGGTCTTCTTCAGGAATTCTTTGCCTAGGCCAATGTCTGAGAGGGTTTTCCCAACCTCTTCTTCTAGGATTCTTAAGGTTTCATGCCTTAGGTTTAAATCTGTTATCCATCTTGAGTGGATTTTTGTGAGAGGTGAGAGGTAGGGACCCTGATTCATTCTTCCGCATGTAGCTATCCAGTTTTCCCAGCACCATTTATTGAAGAGAGATTCTTTTCCCCATTCTATATTTTTGTCTGCAGTCATTATAGGTATTTACAAATCAGGATTCAATCAAGTTTCAAGCATGGCACATTGTTGTTATATCTTTAGTCTCTTTTTTTTTTTTTTTGGACAAAGTCTCACTCTGTTGCCCGGGCTAGAGTGCTGTGGTGTCAGCCTAGCTCACAGCAACCTCAAACTTCTGGGCTCAAGCAATCCTTCTGCCTCAGCCTCCTGAGTAGCTGGGACTACAGGCATGTGCCACCATGCCTGGCTAATTTTTTCTCTATATATTTTTAGTTGGCCAATTAATTTCTTTCTATTTTTAGTAGAGATGAGTCTTGCTCTTGCTCAGGCTGGTCTTGAACTCCTGACCTTGAGCAATCCTCCCACCTCAGCCTCCCAGAGTGCTAGGATTACAGGCGTGAGCCACAACGCCTGGCCTCTTTAGTCTCTTTTATTCTAGAAATAGTTCACCCATCTTTTAATTTTTTATGAATTTATTCAGAGATCTGGGGCCTGGGTGCAGTGGCTCACACCTGTAATCCTCAAAGTCTGGGAGGCCACGGTAGAAGGATTGCTTGAGATCGGGAGTTCAAGACCAGTCTGAGAAAGAGTGACAGCCCTGTCTCTACAGAAAAATAGAAAAATTAGCCAGGTGTGGTTGCGTGAGCCTATAATTCCAGCTACTCCAAAGGCTCAGGCTGAGGCTGAGGCAGGAGGATCACTTGAGCCCAGGAGACTGAGATTGCAGTAAACTATGATGATGCCACTGCAGCTCCCCCTGCATCCAGTATAATACAAGAGGTTCTATATCACCATTGATTTTTGTGGCTGAGTAGAACTCCACGGTATACATATACATTTTATTAATCCACTCATGAATTGATGGGCATTTGGGTTGATTCCACATCTTTGCAATTGTGAATTGTGCTGCAATAAACATTTGAGTACAGATGTCTTTTTGATAAAATGACTTCTTTTTCTTTGGGTAAATACCCAGTAGTGGGATTGGTGGATGAAATGGTAGGTCTACTTTTAATTCTTTGAGGAATCTCCATACTGTTTTCCATGGAGGTGGTAGTAATTAGTAGTCCCACCAACACTGCAGAAGTGTTCCTTTCTCTTTGCATCCATGCCAGCATCTAATGTTTTGGGACTCTTTGATAAAAGCCATTCTTATTGGGGTTAGGTGATATCACATTGTGGTTTTGATTTACAGTTCCCTGATGATTAGTGATGTTGAATGTTTTTTCATATGTTTATTGACCATTTGTCTACCTTCTTTTGAAAAGTTTCTATTCATGTCTTTTACCCACCTTTTAATGGGTTGATTTTTTTTTTTTTTTCTGATTTGCTTGAGTTCTTTGTACATTCTGGTTGTTAGCCCCTTATCAGATGTATAGCATGTCAATATTTTCTCCCATTCTGTAGGTTGTCCATTTACTGTGTTGTTTTTTTGGCTACACAGAAGCTTTTTTAATTTAATCAGTTACCATTTATTTATTTTTATTATTGCTGTGATTGCCATTGGGGTCTTCTTCATAAATTCTTTGTCTAGGTTGATATCTACAAGAGTTTTTCTAACATTTTCTTCTAGAATTCTTATGGTTTCATGTCTTAGGTTTAAGTCTCTTATCCATCTTGAATTAATTTTAGTGAGCAGTGAGAGATATGGATCCTGTTTCAATCTTCTACATGTGGCTATCCAATTTTCCCAGCACCATTTATTGAATAGGGGTTATTTTCCCAGTGTATATTATTATAAGCTTTGTCAAAGATCAGATGGCAATATGTGGATGGTTTTATATCTGCGTTCTCTGTTCTTTTTCATTGGTCTGTCTCTATTTTTGTGTCAATTCCATTCTGTTTTGATTAGTATAGCTTAAAGTCTGGTAAAGTGATGTCTTCAGATTTGTTCTTTTTCTGTAAGTTTGCTTTGGTTATTTGGGCTCTTTTCTGCTTCCAAATGAATCAAAGAATTATTCTTTCTGTATCTGTGAAAAATGACATTGATATTTTGATGGGGATTGTATTAAATCTGTAAATCATTTTGAGTAGTATGGACATTTTAATAATGTTGATTCTGCTGATCCATGAGCGTAATGTGTTTTTCCATTTGTTTGTATCATCTGCAAACAATTTCCTTCCTTGGTGGTTTGGAGTTATCTTTGTAGATATCCTTCACCTCCTCAGTTAAATGTATTCCTAGGTATTTTATTTTCTTTGTTGCTATTGTTAAAGCTACTGAGTCTTTGATGTGATTCTCAGATTGACTGTTGTTGGTGTATAGGAATGCTGATTTGTGTACATTGATTTTATGACCTGAGACTTTGCTGAATTTATTTATCAGTTCCAGGAGTTTCTTGCAGAATCTTTGGGGTTTTCTAGATATAAGATCATATAATCAGCAAAGAACGATAGTTTGACCTCCTCTTTCCCCATTTCGATACCCTCAATTTCCTTCTCTTGCCTGATTGCTCTGGCCAGGACTTCCAGCATGATGTTTAATAGAAGTGGTGACAGTGGGCATTTTTGTCTCATTCCCATTCTAAGTGGAAGTGCTTTCAACTTTTCCCCATTCAGTATGATGTTAGCTGTGGGTTTGTCATGTGTGGCTTTTACAGTTTTGAGATATAGTCCATCTCTGCCTATTTTGTTAAGAGTTTTTATCATAGGCCGGGCACGGTGGCTCAAGCCTGTAATCCTAGCTCTCTGGGAGGCTGAGGTGGGAGGATCGTTTGAGCTCAGGAGTTCGAGACCAGCCTGAGCAAGAGCGAGACCCCATCTCTACTATAAATAGAAAGAAATTAATTGGCCAACTAAAATATATATATATAGAAAAAAAAAATTAGCTGGGCATGGTGGCACATGCCTGTAGTCCCAGCTACTTGGGAGGCTGAGGCAGCAGGATTGCTTGAGCCCAGGAGTTTGAGGTTGCTGTGAGCTAGGCTGACGCCATGGCACTCACTCTAGCCTGGGCAATAAAGTGAGACTCTGTCTCAAAAAAAAAAAAAAAAAAAAAAGAGTTTTTATCATAAAAGAGTGCTGAATTTTGTCAATGCTCTTTCTGCATCTATTGAGATGATTGTGTGATCTTTGTTTTTGCTTCTGTTTATGTGGTGAATCACATTTATGGATTTACATGTGTTGTACCATCTTTGCATCTCTGGGATGAAGCCCACTTGACCATGATGGGTTATTTATTTATGTATTTATTTTTTTTTGCTGTGCTGCTGAATTTGGTTTGCTAGAATTTTATTGAGCATTTTTGCATCTATATTCATGAGGGATATTGGTCTATAGTTTTCTTTTTTTGTTGAATCCTTTCCAGGCTTTGGTATCAATGTGATACTGACTTCATAGAATGAATTGGGGAGGATTCCTTCCTTCTCCATGTTATGAAAGAATTTCTGCAGTATGGGTACCAGTTCTTCTCTGTAGGTCTGATAAAATTTGGCTGTGAAACCGTGTGGTTCAGGTCTTTTTTTGTTGTTGTTGGAATATTTTTTATTGCTGCTTCAATTTCATTGCTCGATATTGGTCTGTTCAGGAGTTCTATTTCTTCCTGATTGAGCTTTGGGAGCTTGTGTGTTTCCAGAAATTTGTCCATTTCCTCAACATTTTTGAGTTTATGTGTGCAGATATTTTGATAGTATTCAGAGATAATATTTTGTATTTCTATGATATCAGTTGTAATATCTCCATTTTCGTTTCTGATTGAGCTTATTTGGGTCCCTTCTTTTCTCTTTCTGGTTAATATAGCAAGAGGTCTATCAATTTTATTTATCTTTTCAAAGAAGCAATTTTTGTTTCATTAGTCTTTTGCATTTTTAAAATTTCATTTAGTTCTTCTCTGACCTTAATTATTTTTTTTCTTCTGCTGGGTTTGCTTTGCTCTTCCTTTTCTAGCTCCTTGAGATGATTCATTAGATTGTTGATTTGTCATCTATTTTTAATTTTTTATTTTATTTTATTTTATTTAAGATGGGGGTCTCACTCTTGCTTAGGCTGGTCTTGAACTCCTTACCTCAAGCAATCTTCCCACCTCAGCCTCCCAGAGTGCTAGGATTACAGGCATGAGCCACTGCACCTGGCCTTTCTGTCTTTTGAGTTGGGCATTTAAGGCTATGAGTTTTTCCCTTAGGACTGCTTTTGCTGAATTCCATAGATTTTGATAACTTCTGTTCCCTTTGTCATTTAGTTTGAGGAATCTTGATTTCCATCTTAATTTCCTCCTTGACCCAAGAATCGTTCAGCCATAGGTTGTTTGATTTTCATGATTTTGTGCAGAATTGAGTTGTTCTGTTGGATTTGATTTCTAATTTTATTCCACTGTGGTCTGAGAAAATACATAGCATAATTTCTATTTTTTAAAAAATTTGTTGAGACATGTGTTGTGGCCCAAGATGTAATCCATCTTAGAGAATGTTCCATGTGCTGATGAGAAGAATATATATTCAATAGTTTGGGGGTAAAATGTTCTGTAAATGTCTGTTTGGGCCATTTTCTCTAGAGTCCCATTTAAGTTCAGTGTTTGTTTATTTTCTGGGTGGAGGATCTGTCCAGTTCTGTCAGTGAGTGTTGAAATTCCTGGCTATTATAATGCTGTTGTTTATCATTTTGTGTAGATCTAGTAGGGTTTGCTTTATGAATCTGGGTGCACCTGTGTTAGGTGAATAAATATTTAGGATTGTTATGTCTTCTTGTTGAATTACAATGTTACTTTGTGAAAATGGAGTTAGTATTGAAGGAAGATAAAATTACATTCATACCTTCTACTGTACGCCAGAATAAAATCTAAATGGATTATAGGTCCAAACAAATATAGGAAGGGGGACAGTAACTATTAGCATGTGGTATGAAGAGAAATGTTTGCTATCCTGAAAGGATCTTAGACATTCCGATAACAAGACACAGTGCCTTCCAGATTCATCTTAATAATATCCCCACTCAGTTAGAGCTCCTCCTCAATCTGTATACTCTTAGCACCCACCATCCCTGATTTAATTAAAATGCTGCTGGCATTTTAAACATGTTGTTTTTATATTTTTAAAATATCCATCCTGGTAGCCTCCGGTCACCTTAGGCTGCCTGTCTGGGTGGTCCAAGTTCTCTTTCCAGGTATCAATTACTGCTTTTATTAGTGGCATAGATTTTTTTTTTTTTTTTTTTGAAACAGAGTCTCGCTTTGTTGCCCAGGCTAGAGTGAGTGCCGTGGCATCTGCCTAGCTCACAGCAACCTCAAACTCCTGGGCTCGAGCAATCCTGCTGCCTCAGCCTCCCGAGTAGCTGGGACTACAGGCATGCGCCACCATGCCCGGCTAATTTTTTTTTTTTTTTACATATGTATATTAGTTGGCCAATTAATTTCTTTCTATTTTTATAGTAGAGACGGGGTCTCGCTCAGGCTGGTTTTGAACTCCTGACCTTGAGCAATCCGCCCGCCTCGGCCTCCCAGAGTGCTAGGATTACAGGCGTGAGCCACCGCGCCCGGCCAGTGGCATAGATTTTAATGAGCTGCTTTTCACTCTATTTTTTTCACACGTCCTTTTATTTTTTTATTTTTTTTTTTTTTTTGAGACAGAGTTTCAC
>VSMD01037070.1:0-30206 GCA_008750895.1 Mirza zaza
GTGTTGTGGGCCCTGCCAGGGAATAGCAAATAACCTGGGAGAAGCCGCTGGCCCAGTTGTTGCCAGCTCCTCCTCCATGCTCTGACAGGTAGATGTTCTCTGGGTTGTAGAGCTTGGCATAGGGGGAGTTGAGGATGGAGTGAATCACCCGGGGCTCCAGGTCCAGCAGCACAGCCCGGGGGATGTAGTGCTCATCGTCTGCCTGTCAAGGGAAGTCCAGGAGGGGGCCCAATCAGCTAGGCAGGCCAAGTCCTGAGTCCTCCCAACTCTGGCTCCTCCTGGCCCTCCCTCCTCAAGCCAGCTGCCTGGTCCTTCTGCCCAGCGGGTTTCCCAGTACCAGGCCACTCCCTTCCCTTCAGGCCCCTGGCTGCCCTGGCCAAGTTGCTGGGGGCACCTGGTAGAAAAAGACGTCCTTGCGGTCAGTGCCCTCGGTGGCGAACTCCTCCACGATGCCCTCGGGGCTGATACCATGCTCGGCGCACAGTTGTTTCCAGAACTCGAACCCAACTGGGGGAGGGGCGGGGGAGAAAGAGGATATATGAGTTTGGGCAGGTGCCAATTAGGAACGCCTGGGTCCAGGGATAAGAAGTCAAGCCGCTAGACTCGCCCATGTTTGAGGAAGGGCTGTACGCCAGCGACTGGGCAGGGAGGGCCCCTCTGGGCTGGGCAACTGGACACTGGGTCAGAGACGTCCCGCCTTTCCAAGAACCACGATTCTGGGAAGGACAGAAGGAGTCCCAGATCCCACAGGAAGATCCCATTGCATCTAAGGAACCTGGGTAGTGGAGGGGCCGGAGGTTCGCTCACTCTGATTGCCGCACTGGCCCAACTGTAGGGTGATGATTTCTCTCGGCATCGCTCTTCAGTCACCGGCGTTGCACCCGCTCCCGCCAGCAACTCTGCGGCTAGCCTGCCTGCTCGCGGAAAGACGCAGGCGCCAAACAACCTGCTCCACCCACCAACTTTCTCCGCTCCAATGAGAACTGAGTTCTGCCGATGGCACGTCCTTATTCATTTGGCTTCAGTCACGCAGACTGCGCGTGCGCGGATGTGAATCGGGCTCAGCGCCTCGGCACGGGGGACGTACTTTGACGCAGCCGCCGCCGCCTCTTCTCAGCGGACGCTTGCTTGAGCCCGTGCGCAAGCGCGTTGTGGTGAGAAGCTGTCTCCGGAGCCGAATCCCGCGTCTGCGCAGTTGCTGTTATTGTGACTGTCGGGCCCTGGCCCCGGATGTTGTGGCTGCTGGGGGGAGATGGCGGAGGCTGAGAGGGTGGTCGCTGCCCCAGGCCCAGCTTCGGGGTCGACTTTCAAGGGCTGCCGCACTATGTCAGGCTCCTGCGAGCGGGACCAGCACGTTGAGGCGGTGCAGCGGGCCCTGGTGGAGGTGCTGGGGCCTTACGAGCCTCTGCTGAGCCGGGTGCAAGCAGCCCTAGTGTGGGAGCGACCAGCCAGGAGCGCCCTGTGGTGCCTGGGGCTGAACGCGGCTTTCTGGTGAGAGAACTGGACCCTTGGAAACCCTCTGAGCTGTGAATTCGTCAGGTTTCTCTAGGGCTCTACTTCTCGCCTGCCCTGTTTTCTTTGCTGCACTGGCTCCTTCCTGTACCTGACTATTTTTGCCTTACCTCCTTCCATTCTATCCCGCCTCCAGGCTTTGGCACCTCAGTTCTTCCCACCTGTCTTCCCTGCTTTACCTGTGCCCGCACCCCCGCCCCTTACCTTTGGCAGGAGCTTCTGATAACTTCTTGAGCCACTCGTAGTGAGCGAGGGCGCCTCTTTTTAGCCAGGGAAAGCTGTGTCTCTTTTAGGCCATCACCCCTCTTCTCTTATCTCTCAGGTGTGGTTTGAAGACTGTCTCCGGAGATGTTAGTAGTTATTGTTGGAGTAGAGGTGTGAGGTCGTGAAAAGGTATCCATAGGTGTGATAAGAAAACAAGCTTGAGCCTTTAGCATGAATTCACACTTTAAATAATCGAGGAAGAAAGTTCGTAAAGTTTGAGCGTCAGTATGAGCCTCCAAAGCTGCAACTTGAAAGAAAATGTAAGCTTTTAAAGAACAGTTAGGAAATAGTGATTGTGAGATTTCACCCGTTCCAAAGCCTCTTATGATTGAAACTCCTCCCTCTTCCAAGGAATTAGGCATATTTAGCCACGGTTTATAGGCAGGGAAATTGAGGATGTCTAATAGTGTGTGTGAGTTTTCCTGAGCTGGAAAAGTGGCATTTGTAAATACGAGTTAAGTATTTGTATGTGTCATGCTCTGTGAAAATGGAACTGCTGCTCCTCTCAGTTGTCATCACCTAAAGTGGACTTAGCTTCATAGGATCTACCAAGTTAGTTTGGATTTGTTCGTAACTCTGGAAGTTCCAAGGAACTGACCACTGTAGGTGGGGCTTCTGCAAGTGAATGGAATAAGACTGAAACAAAATATGTGTTTTCTTTAAAAAAAATAATAATAATTTTGCTGAAATAGCTTTCCTCTTAAAATTTTTGGTTTCAAAAATCAGAACCTGGCCGGTCGCGGTGGCTCACGCCTGTAATCCTAGCTTTCTGGGAGGCCGAGGCAGGCGGATTGCTCTAGGTCAGGAGTTCGAAACCAGCCTGAGCAAGAATGAGACCCCGTCTCTACTATAAATAGAAAGACATTAATTGGCCAACTAATATATATAGAAAAAAATAGCCACTAGTCCCAGCTACTCAGGAGGCTGAGGCAGAAGGATTGCTTGAGCCCAGGAGTTTGAGGTTGCTGTGAGCTAGGCTGACGCCAGGGCACTCACTCTAGCCTGGGCAACAAAGCGAGACTCTGTCTCAAAAAAAAAAAACCTTATCCTTTGTCTGAAAGAAGATTTTTCAGTGAGGTGGAGCAGAACAAATAATTCCAAGTTCATTGACCTGAAGACAGTGTTCAACTCTCCGTGTTTGAAGGAGACCCAGGTCAGAGGTGTCACAGCAGTCTCTGGCATTTGTTGCTTCCAGACTCTTTAGCAAACCTGATGATAAACTTTTCCTGCTACATTCTTCACTTATTTTTGGTAATGCTTATTCCTTGACTCTCAGGTACCAAACTACCTCCCATTACTCTGCGTCAGAAACCCTTAACTATGGCACCTCATTCAGGAGCATTTATCTAGTCAAAACTTCATTTCCCTCATGGGTTTGGTACCTCTAGGAAGAAAGTTGGTTCTCAAGAAGCCAATTTATATCAAACTATGACTGGCTGATGAAGAAAACTTTATCAGGGTTTAAATGAGTTTTAAACCAAAGGTTTATCAATGCAAATGAATTCATAGCATGTATGTTGTTATTTTTGAGGAGGGGACTTTACATATGCCCCTTGTCTGAAGGAGATTTCTGAAGCAGAATTTGGGGTTGAGGTTTGCACATAAGGTTTCCACATAAGCTTTAATTTGGCCCCTAACAGTGTTTACTTAAGTTTATTAATATGCTATGTTTAGAATCTCACTCAGAACCCTCTTTTGTACTCTGGGTCTCTTAAAGCACTGTTATGATTGGTCTTTATCTCTGGTATTTCCTGGTAGCTTGCCTGCTGTGTATCCAGAGCTCAGTTACTCTTGTTACTTTCCCATCACACTCTAAGAAGGTGAGGGAGAGATATAGCAAAATGAGAGTGTGACTCTTGAGACTGAAGGAACAGTTGAGTATGCCATTTATGTAGAGGACTCATACCTACATGCAGGGCACAGGTAGTGTTAAAGCCCCAGAGACTAGGGCATTGGAGTTCACAGAATTGTTTGGGGAAATGAGCTTCCTTGGAAGGTAATCTGAGATTTATTTATTTATTTTATTTATTTTTTATTTTTTTGAGACAGAGTCTCACTTTGTTGCCCAGGCTAGAGTGAGTGCTGTGGCGTCAGCCTAGCTCACAGCAACCTCAAACTCCTGGGCTCAAGCAATCCTTCTGCCTCAGCCTCCTGAGTAACTGGGACTAGTGGCTAATTTTTTCTATATATATTAGTTGGCCAATTAATTTCTTTCTATTTATAGTAGAGACAGGGTCTCACTCTTGCTCAGGCTGGTTTCGAACTCCTGACCTAGAGCAATCCGCCTGCCTCGGCCTCCCAGAAAGCTAGGATTACAGGCGTAAGCCACCGCGCCCGGCCAATCTGAGATTTAAAATGAAAGTTGGACTTCATATTCCACTGGTGTCATATTGAGTTTGAGTGTCGACATTTCACTTAAGAATGTTTCTTTCTCAAACATTTTACTTTTTTTGTTAATCCTATGAGGTGTAATGAATATTTTAAATGTTTAGGAAAGGGAGGAGGATCATTAAGCTCAAGTCAGAAAAATCAAATCTGAAATACTTAGTTTTTCTTTCATGATTTATTTTGAATAATGGCAAATTATAAACTGAGGTTTTTATGCATTTTGAGGTATTCGAAGATTGGAGTACCAAAAAAAAAATCTGAATTCAGGTAGGTAGTGCTCACTTCTAGTGTTCTATATTCTCAGTCATGGTTTTCCTATACCTGTGAATATTCCCTCTTACATCTTAAAAAAAAAAAAGAAAACCATAAAAGATAGAGATAGCTATAGATACCTTATCACTATAGTATTTCAAGGTTTTCACTTTTTTTTTTTCAGGTTCCACAAAAATTATGATGGCCATATCAGAGATCTTCCAGTCTAGATTACTTCTGGTCACTGATCTGTTTTTATCTCTAGGATAATAATGGAAATGTCAAGCCTTCCCTTCCAGTAGCTTGTATTTTCATTAGCCTCAGCCTCATCTGTAAATGAGTGATTTGGGGAAGAATGTGAGAATCAGCAGGCATGTATCCTGACAGGATCAGAAAAGAACAGGTTCGAGTAACTCTTTGGTTTGACTCATACTTAGAGACAGGGGAGGGTAAATGGGCACTGGAAATGTGTGTGGACTCCAAGCTCCCTTCCCCCACTCCATGAAGAGCACATGGTTCAAGGAGGGCTAGATAACTGCTGAGCTCCATTTCAGTTTTTAACATTCTCTGATTTCTAGGGGGTCTTTGAATTAGGAATATTGATTTAGAGCAGGCGTCCTCAAACTACAGCCTGAGGGCCACATGTGGGTGTTTTTGCCCATTTGTTTTTTTACTTCAAAATAAGATATGTTCAGTGTGCATAGGAATTTGTTCATATATTTTTTTAAACTATAGGCTGGCCTTCCAACGGTCTAAGGGACAGTGAACTGGCACCCTGTTTAAAAAGTTTGAGGACCCCTGATTTAGAGCAACCCACAAAGTGATTCCCTGTTGGGATTTGCTTTTATAGTCAGTCACTAATCTCAGTTAACCATACTATACTTCTGGAGGTTACTATGGAATCTGTTGTTTTCACAAATGAGAAAAAAATGTGTTTCCCTTTCCCCAAAAAACCCAAAAAATGACCTGGGAAGTAATTAAGGCTATAAAGCAATTCTGATTTAAAATGTTAATGAGGAACAGGAAATGGAAGGGAGGGCCCAAATAGTAGAGACATTTGTTCTGTGGGAGAAAAAAATCTGCATATCAAATTTCAGATGAATTGAGCAAATGTTTGCCGTGGTGTCAGCCTAGCTCACAGCAACCTCAAACTCCTGAGCTCGAGCAATCCTGCTGCCTCAGCCTCCCGAGTAGCTGGGACTACAGGCATGCGCCACCATGCCCGGCTAATTTTTTTTTTATATATATATTAGTTGGCCAATTAATTTCTTTCTATTTTTATAGTAGAGATGGGGTCTCGCTCAGGCCGGTTTTGAACTCCTGACCTTGAGCAATCCGCCCGCCTCGGCCTCCCAGAGTGGTAGGATTACAGGCGTGAGCCATCGCGCCCGGCCCCTGTTTTTTGTTTTTAAGACAGGGTCTCATACCTGAGCTAGAGTGCAGTGGTGTCATCAGAGTTCACTGTAGTCTGAAACTCCTGGGCTCAAGTGATCCTCCTGCCTCAGCTTCCCTAGTAGCTTGGACAACAAGGTGTGCACCACCACACCTGGCTTTTAGAAGTCTTGCCTTGTTGTTCAGGTTGATCTCCAACTCCTGGCCTGAAGTGATCTTATTGCCTCAGCCTTCCCAAATGCTGGGATTACAGATATCAGCCACTGCACTCAGCCTCTTTTTTTTTTTTTTTTTTGAGACAGAGTCTGTTGCCTGGGCTAGAGTGCCATGGTGTCAGCCTAGCTCACAGCAACCTCAAACTCCTGGGCTCAAGCGATGTTCCTGCCTTAGCCTCCCAGGTAGCTGGGACTATAGACATGCACCACTGTGCCCGGCTACTTTTTTCTATATATTTTAGTTGGCCAATTAATTTCTTTCTATTTATAGTAGAGACGGGGTCTCGCTCTTGCTCAGGCTGGTTTCAAACTCCTGACCTTGAGTGTTCCTCCAGCCTCCCAGAGTGCTAGGATTACAGGCGTGAGCCACAGGGCCTGGCCTTTTTTTTTTTTTTTTTTTTTTTTTTTTTTTTAAGAGACTGAATTGCTCACTCTCTTGCTCACTCTCTCAGGCTAGAATGCAGTGGCGCAATCATAGCTCATTGCAACCTTGAACTCCTGGGTCTGTGCAGTCCTCCTGCCTCAGCCTCCCAAAGTACTAGTATCGTGGCATGAGCCACTGCACCTAGGCTGAGCAAATGTTTCTGATGATGGTCTTTGGAGGGTTCTTGTTGCCTTTGGTAGCCAAGAAGACTCCCAACGATGCTTTGGTTTACCTTGCCTCTCTTTGCTTTCAGTTTTTATCTGCCCTAATTGTAAGCTTGGGTGCTTTCTCTCCATTACTATTAGCAGCTGCTAGTTGGTTTCATTTCTGTTTTTGTGCAAGGAACAACTATCACTAGGTAATATAGGTCGAGTTAATTTTTTCCTTTAAATTTACAAGTGACTTGGGCTCATTAACCAGTCACAAGTGCTGAGCAGTAATGGCCTTTCAGTCCCTGTAGGATGGGATGCTTTGTTCTAAAGTGCGACTGAGACATGCTTACTCTGTAATAACAAAGGAGCCTAGAAATATTATCTTCTTTGATTGAAAATAGATGTGTAGTCATTACTTTATTTGTGATTTTAGCAAATTGAATTTACCTGTACTAATAATGAGGATCCATGGTATAGTTAACCTCAGAAAGATTGTTTGGTGCTGGAATTTCTCATGATCTTTCTGGACACAGATTGCTATTCCAAGGGATATTTTAGTTTTTTGTTTATTTTTAAATTTTTTGTAGAGATGGGTTCTTACTATTTTGTCCAGGCTGGTCTCAAACTCCTGGCCTCAAGCCATCCTCCTGCCTCAGCCTCCTAAAGTGCTGGGATTACAGGTATGAGCCACCTCACCTGGCCTGAGATATTTTATTTATACTGATAATTTAATTGGATTTTAGTCCCTGACAAAGCAGAGGGACAGTTTACAAAAGGGAAAAAAAATCAATGGATATATAAAATTTCACTCTCAGTAGTAATAAAAAAATCCAAATATACATAAATGGCAATGAGTTGTTAATTTCTACTTAAGTTTGAAAAAAATGATAATTCTGGGGGAAATATGGAAAAATGGGCATATGGCTGATAGGAACATAAATTGGACAGCCTTTCTGGAAAGTAGTTTGGCAATGCATATTAAGTGATTTAAAAAGTTAATACTGGCCCGGCACGGTGGCTCACGCCTGTAATCCTTAGCACTCTGGGAAGCCGAGGCGGGAGGATTGCTCAAGGTCAGGAGTTCGAAACCAGCCTGAGCAAGAGCGAGACCCCGTCTCTATTATAAATAAAAAGAAATTAATTGGCTAACTAATATATATAGAAAAAATTAGCCAGGCATGGTGGCACATACCTGTAGTCCCAGCTACTCGGGAGGTTAAGGCAATGGGATCACTTGAGCCCAGGAGTTTGAGGTTGCTGTGAGCTAGGCTGATGCCAGGGCACTCACTCTAGCCTGGGCAACAAAGCGAGACTCTGTCTCAAAAAAAAAAAAAAAGTTAATACCTTTTCCAGGCTAAGAGACATGGGGAAGTGATTGCTGATGGGTATGGTTTCTTTTGGGGTATTGAAAATTTTCTAAAATTAGATAATGGTTATAATTGCACAACTAGTGAATATACTAAAAACTATTGAATTAGATAATTTAAAAGCATGAATTTTACTCAATAAAGCTATTATATAAAAAGCGTTTTTTGACCCAGTAATTCCAATGGGTAGTTAATCATAGATAAGGACAAAGATTTATGCTTAGTGATGGATGCATAGTTCAGTTTTTCTTGATTACATCACAATTGGAAACACCTGAATTTAGGGAATGGTTTAAAAGACTAATGGTGTACTATATCTTCAAGCTAAGCCAATCAAAAAAAAAAAAAAGACTAATGATGTGTATGATGCAATCATTTGAAAAGTTTTTGATACTTTTCTGGTGATATGGGAAATCATGTCTATGTATTACTAAATGAAAAAACTAGATATTCCATATAATTCCATAGTGTTTTTTTTTCTTTTACTCCTTCTAGCCAGAATTCCATAGTGTTTGTATATGCGAATATTTTTTTGTAAGTTGAGAGAATAACCTCTCTTCACATTTTGGAGTATGTATATGGATGATGGATCATTTTTAAAACTTTATTATGGAAAATTTAAAACGTATGCATAAGCAGATAGAATAATATATACCACCATGTACTCAGCTTTACATTTTGTAAATTCATGGTCAGTTTCGTATCTTCTGTACCCTAGTTCTTTTTACCTCCTCAGTAGTTTGAGACAACGCCTGGATGTCATGTCACTTAATCTTTAGGTATTTCAGTATGTGTTTCTGAAAAATAGACTTTAAAAAAAATACTACTGACATTATCACGTGTAAAAAATTAATGATTACAGTCAGTGTTCAGATATCTGATTTTCTTATAAAGGTTATCATAAATGATAGTTTTTTTTTGTTTTTTTTAAGACTGGGTTAGGATCCAAATTAAGTCCAGATATTGTGACTGATAACTCTGTTTTGTTAAAAAAACCCTTTTGTCTTATAAAGTATCCTATAGATTAGATTTTGCTGACTGCTCCCTGTGGCTTAACAGAGCCCCCTGTGCTCCATATTTTCTGTTAATTGGTAGTTGGATCTAGAGGCTTGATCAGATTCAAGTTCACAAAAATTTTTTTCTTTTGGTGAGACTATTTCCTAGGTAGTGATGTACTAATTTCATTTTAATTTTCTTTAATTATTTATATTTTCTAAACTTTCTCCAATATACATGCTTGCCTTTAGAAATAAGGAAAAAATATATAATTAAAAAATAGGGCCAGGCACATCAGTTTATGCCTATAATCCTAGAGCTTTGGGAGGCTGAGATGGGAGGATCTCTTGAGGCCAGCCTTAGCAACACCAACCCTGTCTCTACCAAAAATGGAAAAATCAGCTGGGTGTGGTGGTATGTGCCTGTAGTGTAGTCTCAGCTACTGGGGAGGCTTAGGCCAAAGGATTGCTTGAGCCCAGGCGTTTGGGGTTGCAGTGAGCTATGATGACACTACTGTACTCTAGTCCACCCAACAGAGTGAGACCTTGTCTCAAAAAAAAAAAAAAGAAAAGAAAAGAAAAAACAGATTGTGAGCATATAGTGAGTAGAAGAAATAATGTGCTGTGGCAGTCCTCCAATTGAATAATTCACTTGTGAGTGTCCAGATTTGACTATATTTGCAGTTGTTTCTGCTAAGTTGGAAATTTCTCATTCTGATTATAGTTGATGAAAAATATTTTGCATCTTACCTTATCAAACTTCTATACTGTTATATCTACTTGTGAATTTTTTGGCGTGCTTGAATAGACATTGCAGGACTAAGTTAACCCAGATGAAGCCTCCCTTATTTTTCTTCTATCCCTTATCTATACCAATCTCAAAAGTACTTTATCTTCAGTTATATCTTATCCTCCTTGCATATATTTGCTGAGTTTATTTTACTGGTGGACTTCCAGGTTATGTCTATAAAATGACAAGCATGATGTGACCTCATTATGCATAAAACACATCAATCTGAAGGTGATATTCCCTTTTTATTTAGGAATTTCATATTGAGGGCTGGAAGGAAGGAAGGAGCACACATTTACCCATAGTATTTTGTATCTGATAAACCCCTAAGGAACCTTAATAATAATTGCCTAGTTAGTTACCTTGGAGGGGTCAACTCTAGTTTGCAGTAATCTTTCCATTAGGTTTTTCATGTATTTCGTGTATTTGGAAGAAGCTATTTTCCCAAGAAATGTTAGTTTATATCATACAGAAAAACTTTTCTCACTCTGAAGTTCCTACAGTGGCTTATTCAAGAAAAGGATACATCTAGGCCTAAAATTGATTTATGGACCAGCATTAATCTTGTTCAGGAAGATGGTCAGTATTTTAGCCTTGATGACCCAGAAAATGCTCCCTTTATAAAACTCTGTATTGGCTTGCCTTCATCTTCAGGATAAAACCCCAATACTCTTTATCATAAAAGGCCTTTATGATCTGACTCCTGCCTCTCTTCCCACACTGATCCTTCCCTCTGTTTTTTATATTTTATTTATTTCTATCAAACTATTTATAATTCATTAAATATCTTGCTAACTTGCTGTTCTCCCTATTTGAATGTCCTGTCTTCTTTCCTCACACCTTTTTGCCCTGTTTTATTAACCATTTATCTTTCAAATCCCAGGTATCCTCCTCTTTGTTATTATTACCTTGTTATGTTTTATCACACTTACACACAACACACACACACACACACACAGAGACAAATACACTTGAGAATAAGATTCATGTCTTACGCTTTTTTTAACTGGGCTTCTTTCCACAAGGCCTTGGCATATAATAGACACTCAATAAATGTTTGTTGAATTGAGTTTAAGCATAGCTTATGAGAATGGGGCTATAACAAGCTACTAAAATAGTTCAGGTCGTGACGAAACAGTATTTTTATTGCCACCATCTTTGCAAAACCAACCTTTTTAGGAGAGCTTAGTATCCCTTCCCCGTTTCTATTTGTGTTAGTAATCATGCTCTGGGAGGGGAGATTGCAGATAGTCTGGATTGCCTCCCTAGAGAGCCCTTTCAAGCACTCTGGAGAAAACAGTGGTGTTACATGCTGCTGCTGGGATGGGGAAGCAGCAGCACGGGGGAGCAAGAAACTCTAGATCCCTTATCCTTGGCTTTATTAAATTTGCTTGTTTGTTAGGAGGATTCCCTGGCTTTGGAGAGAAGATTAATGGCCTGAGGCAGCTCTAGAGGCTTACTTCTGTTAAGCTGCTTTCATTCTTTAATCTCATATATAATTACACTATCCTTTAAGTGGTGGGGTGGAAAAATTGAAATAGGGTTGTCAATAGTGACTGTATTTCTAAATTCTCCTTGTTTCCTTCCATCCTTCATTCTTTTTATAGTTTTAAAATTGTTATTTTTAAAAATTATACAACTAACATGAATGTATGTTTATTGGGAAAAGTACAGAAATGTCTAGAGACAAAATTTAAAGTTCTTCTGCCAAGCTAGGTGCGGTGGTGCAGGCCTGTAGTCCCAACTACTTGGAAGGCTAAGGCAGGAGAATCGCTTGACCCAAGAGTTGAAGGCTATGATCAGGTCACTGCACTCCAGCCTGGGTAACAGAGCAAGATACCATCTGCTATCTGTGTGTGTGTGTATTTTTTTTTTTTTTTTTTTAGAGACAGAGTCTCATTCTGTCATTCAGGCTGGAGTGTAGTGGCACAATCATAGTTCACGGTAACCTCAAACTTCAGGTTACGTTGCCAGGCTGGTTTTGAATTCCTGACCTTAAGCTATCCTCCTGCCTTGGCCTCCCAAAGTGCTGGGATTATAGGCATGAGCCACTGTACCTGGCCCCAGTCTAAAAAAGCTCTGTTTTACTGCCCTGCTGTACTTGTATCACCTCTCTGGTGATGCATTTGGCTTCCCTATATCTTAGAACAGCATTTATCAAACCATCTGTGGTGAAGGACTAGTGGTATTTTCTCTACTGATCTGTTGCAAATCAATACTTTTGTAAATACAACATAAATGAGTTACTACAAAATTAAATTTAAAAATGTAGAAAATACAAGTCTAATATATATATTTTTAGGCTGGTCAAGTGAAGCAGTAGGAGTAGAGAAGGAACAAAAGAATCTATAACTGCTTGTTATCAATTAGTTGTAAACACCACTGCACTCAGACCAGCCTAAATGTGTTATTAGATTCAAATTTACTTGGTAAAATTCTATACAAATTTCTAAGTGCTAACTTTCAATTCCTGTACTGAATTCCCTACAAATTGGTAAAATCAGCTGTGGGCCAACACTGGACTACAGATACTCTGCAAGGTACCATCTTAGAGGTTTTAGAGTGGTATAATAGAGTCATAAGAACTAGATTTTTTGGTTTGTTTTTTCATTTTAACATTTTATTGTGAAATATTTTAAACATATGCATAGGTAGAGAGAATAGTGTTATGAATCCATATACCTATCACCTAGCTTTTAGCAGTTATTAACTTATGGTTGATCTTGTTTCATCTATTTTCATACACTTTCTCAGCCGAACTATTATTTTAAAGTACATTGCAGCTGTCATATCACTTCATTCATAAATATTTTAGTATTTATCTCTACAAGATAGTGATTCTTTAAAATCATAGCTACCCTTACACATAACATAACTAACATTGCACCTAAAAAATTCATAGTTCTTTAATATCATTAGATGTACTGTCAGTGTTAGATTTCCCTGATTGTTTAAAATGGCTTTTTGCTGGAGGTGGACCCATCTCTACAAAAAAAAAATAAAAATTAGCTTGATATTGTGGCATGTGCCTATAGTCCCAGCTTGGGAGGCTGAGGCAGGAGGATTGCGTGAGCCTAGTAATTCAAGGTTACAGTGAGCTGTGGTGGGGCCACTACATCCCCAGCTTGGGTGCAAAGTAAGACTCTATCTCTAAAAACAAACAAACAGAAATGTCTTTTTCTAATTTTGTAGAGACAAGGGTCTCCAACTTCTGGCCTCAAGTGATCTTCCCACCTCAGCCTCCCAAAGTGCTAGGATTATAGGCGTGATCCACCACACTTGGCCTAGAGTTAGGTTTTAGATCTAGCTTTTTGTGTCACCTTTCTGTGTGACCTTAATCAAGTCATTTTACTTTTTTGGTCTCAGGTCCTTCATCTGTAAGAGGATATATAATTGAATTAAGTGTTTTTTACTGTATCTATATCAGTTTGTTGCCTTACAGTAGGGTCTAATTTGGTAGATATTTGCTTTCATCATAACAGGTGTTATCAAGGATGAATTTCTCCCTGAAAATAAGAGTCACAGACTATAAAGTTGAAAAGGGCTCTAAGAGGTTATTTGATTTAGTTCTTTGCCATTACAGAGCAAATTATTATCTCTGTCCACTTGGTAGAATAACTGAAGTCCAGAAAGTCCACAAGGTATATAGTTAGTTATATACTAGTTAGAGCAAACAACAACAATAAAAAAACTAGAACTCAAGTCTGTTTACCATAAAGTCTGTAGTGCATATGTGGTCTTTTCTGAAATTAGCTTACTTGGATAATGACCTTTCTTCTGGTTTTTTTCCTTTCTATAGGTTCTTTGCACTGACATCCCTTCGTCTTGTATTTTTGCTTGCATTTGGCTTGATGATCATTGTGTGTATTGATCAATGGAAGAACAAAATCTGGCCTGAAATAAAAGGTGAGTTTGATAGCATTTAAAATAGTCGAAACTGGCCAGGCGCAGTGGCTCACGCCTGTAATCCTAGCACTCTGGGAGGCCGACTGAAGGTCAGGAGTTCGAAACCAGTCTGAGCAAGAGTGAGACCCCGTCTCTACAAAAAACAGAAAGAAATTAATTGGCCAACTAAAAATATATAGAAAAAATTAGCCAAGCATGGAGGTGCATGCCTGTAGTCCCAGCTACTCAGGAGGCTGAGGCAGAAGGATCCCTTGAGCCCAGGAGATTGAGGTTGCTGTGAGTTGGGCTGACACCACGGCCCTCTAGCCAGGAAACAGAGTGAGACTCTGTCTCAAAAAAAAAAAAAAAAAAAATAGAACAGTCGAAACTGGAAATGGCCTTTCTTGTCATTTCTACCTTTAGTTTGGGGGATTTATGAGGAGGTATATGGAGCTGGGACTATCTTTTGAAGTCTGAATCGTTTGCTTTAGAAGACACTTGAAGGGCTTGTGCCCCCTCCGTGGTTATTTAGAGCAGGGTTCTCCTTTCCCATTGTTACTAAGCTCAGGAAGTCTGTATCTAGCACCTGAGATATTCTTGCCAACATGATGGCCTGAGGAATAAGTGGTCCTCAAATTTTTTACAAAATAATTCTCTTCATTAATTACTATATCTTTGTCGAGGCAGTATCAGTTAACCTCTCAGGAATTTTTTTTTTTTCAAGAGACAGGGTCTTGCTGTGTTGCTTAGGATGGTCTTAAACTCCTGGCCTCAAGTGATCCTCTTGTCTCAGCCTCCCAAAGTGCTGGGATTATAGGCAAGAAATTTCTTTGAAAGTGTTTATTTGCAAAATACTAAGCTAAGCATTATGGCTTATAGAAAATATTGTAAGATATGTCTTTCTCCGCAAAATTATACATGCATAAACATATGAAAAGTGAAATGATAGTTATAGAACAGTACCAGAAATGTCACAGTGCAATATGTGATTGGTATATTTGTCATGTATTTTGGTCCTAGCTCAAACCTTGAACAGAGCAAAAGATTTGGATAGGTAGAGAGAAAAGTGTGTTTCTAGATAGCCCAGTGGCTTGATTAGGGAACTAGAAGCTGTAGAGCATCTCCTGAGAGCAGAGAATTGATCATTTTGACAGGAATGAAAAGTTCATTCAAGGGGGTGCTAGGAAATAAAACTAAAAGTATGTCAGAATTAGATTTTATAAAGCCTTAAAGTTAGGCTTAGAAGTTTAGACTTTATCCTATAGGTAGTAGGTGGTCATTGAAGATTTTTTAAATTAGAGCTATATGCTGAGATGACAGTACAGATTAATATGGTAGCATGTTATAGGACCGCATGGAAGGAGAAAAAGGGGAGAAAGGAGATCTGATAGGTGACCATGAAAGTATCTTTGTGAGAGGTAGTCAGAGAGGTGTCCATGAAAACAAATGATGGATGACTTGGAGAGCTGTGAAGAAGGAAGATACGTTTGTCCTGGAGAGAAGACAGGACTCAAAAAAAAAAAAACTGATAAACTTTGGCTAGCATTTCTATTAATAAAAAGGGGAAAAAAAAGATAAATTGTTGGATGGGAGATAGAAGAGTAAGGGATAAAACTCAATTTTAGGATTTTAAAGCTAGGAGAGTGGGAGAGTGGCATTACAGGTAGCAGATAAAGACAAAGGCAGGGAGGGGAATTGGCTTAGGTCAGAGAGTGACAGCAAGGAAAATTGATGTAGGTTTTAGACATGTTAATTTTGATGTGTTGATAGGATATTCAAACCAGAGTATATAGCTTTTAAATAAATTCTTATCCAATATTATAGAGACTTCAAGGAATCATGTCGTTCATCTGCCTATCTTAATTTAAGGCTGGTGAATGTCAAAAGACTTTACATCATGGGTCACTTTTTAAAGAGATAGGCAGATTTCTAGGGTTGGAGTAGCTATAACATGCCTTGGTAGCCTAGCACACATTCGTGTGTATGAGCAGACCAGACACACTCAAAAGGTGGGATGGACCATTTTTCTTTCACACCTTGGCTTTTAGCTGAGGTAATTGGAGGAGCTCTAATGGTCCATTTGGACCCCTCTTCCTCTTCTTCACGAAATAAGCAGGCATAAGCAATTATTCCCTTGTCTACAGCACCCTAATTGTGGCAGTTTAACATGGTGTCTCCTTTTTATTGGCTATTATTGTTTTGTTTTCTCCAAACCTATTAAAACTTGAGCTGTCAGACCAACAGCCTAACATTTTCATGTTTAGTTTTCCCTACCAACTAATGCTGGTATTTGTTTTAATATTGTAGTGCCAAGACCCGACGCATTAGACAATGAGAGGTATGGAACACTAATTAACTCCCTTTTCGTTGCTGTGATTGATTCTCTTGTAATATTCTGGTTACATGTTGTTAACCCCATGTTCTGGACACAGTGTAAGCTGAGAACCTAGTGTCTTCCAAATAATCATTTTAACACATCCTGAAGTTCAGGCAGCAGTAAATTGAAGTGGCCAGTGTCCTCTGATCTTTACAGAAGTTTCTGAAAGATAAGCATTACAGTGCCCCATAACCTGACATGCCAAGGAATCAGCTGCATTATTCAACCCCAGTGAGAAAACTTAGAGGCAACTAACTTTTGTCTCCTGGCTTTTATACCAGGTCATTTAGTGTTTTCTGTGACCTCTGGCTATTTAAAGTTCCTGGTCAGAAAACACATTGGTTCCTGGCATTAGCAAGCCAAAGCCAAAGATTCCTCTTGTGTCTTATAGCTCCTGCTTTCATTTCTCAGTTCATCCACCCTGTATGTTTGATCCAAGGAATTTTCTCTGCTATGGTTTATTTTGGCTTTGCTTTATTTATTTTCTCTCTGAGGGGCACATCTACCATTGCCTCCCTCTCAGCAGCAGTGGTGTCTGTCAGTCAGACTGTGCTTTACTTTTATCCCTAGTTTGCAATCACAGGGAATTGGAATGGTCTGAGTGCAGGAAAGAAAATGTTTCTAAGCACGAAGAGCCTTGGAGCTGGTGGCAGGTTTACACACGTGGATTGGGCTGCTTGCTCATAGGGTGGAGTTGCCAGAACAAGTTTGCCCTCCTAGTCTCTAAATTCAAGTTTCAACCTGATGAGCGAAGAAGAAAGTCATGCTTCACCTCTAAAGCACCTGGGACTAGCCACTCCCCAGCCCCTGTTTAAACCTGGAAGCATTGGCTGCCTACATAGCAAGATGGGGGGATCCTTAACACCCTCCTTTCACAGCTCCCCCTTCTCTCTCCCGTAGCTGGGGCTTTGTGCACCCTCGGTTGCTCAGCGTGCCCGAGCTCTGCCACCATGTAGCTGAAGTCTGGGTTAGTGGGACCATTTTCATAAGGAATCTTTTGCTTTTCAAAAAGCAAAACCCAGGCAAGGTAAGACTTCCCTTTTTCACTTTCATCTCTGGCCTCTCAGTTCAGTTCATGGTGAACTGAAACAGCTTCTTTACTACAGATCCTCATTTGAGAAAGAAAAGACTGATGTTTGTAGAGAGAAAGGGATATAGGAAGGGGCTTCTGATCAGCTATTAGGAATAAGGCAAGAGCCTGGTGACTCCTCATTTGGTGTGTTTGTCACTTAGAGTAGGCTATTTTCTTGCCCCAAGATGGAAAAGAAGGCTTGCTTGTGTGCATTCTGTGTCATATTAAACATGTGGTAGGTTGTTGGGTTTTTTAGTTTTTTGACTTAAAAAACCCACCACCAAAACTTGGCTTTCAGAGAGAATTTTTGGCTAAGTCCTATTCAAACCAATTTCCCGGCATGAAAGGTACAGCCCTATTTGGTTAGCCATGTAAATGGAGTTTGAATAGATGGGAACATCCTCCTTTTCCCCCCAAACAGAATCACCACTGGATGCAAGAGTGGTTATATCTATCATTCTGACATGTCCATGTTTGACTCATAGATCCTAAAGAATCTTTCAGTCATATCTTCACCATAACCCTCCACTACCCTCCCAGTACCCTGTCATGTGGCAGAAACTTAATACTATTTTTTGATCCCCTAGTTCTGCTTGCTGAGCTGTGGGATACTGACCTTTTTGGCTGTCTTGGGTCGCTACATCCCTGGGCTCCTGCTGTCCTACTTGATGCGTAAGTATGGCTTATGAGCTGTATCCTGCTCATAGGTTTCCAACCCCAGCTAACTCTGGGTGTAGGGGAAGGGAGGACTTTAATATTTCATTATCCAGGAAATGACCTTTTCATAATTTTGTGACCTGTTTGGTGTCATGAAAGTGTCTTTATTCTTACTCATAGCAGGCTCTCTACACATAAAGTCCATTTCTTACCAAATAAGTTTTAGAAATTTTTTTTTTTTTTTTTTGAGATAGAGTCTTGCCCTGTCACCTGGGCTAGAGTGCCGTGGCGTCAGCCTAGCTCACAGCAACCTAAAACGCCTGGGCTCAAGTGATACTCCTGCCTCAGCCTCCCAAGCAGCTGAGACTACAGGCCACCGCACCCAGCTATTTTTAGTAGAGATGGGATCTTGCTCTTGTTCAGGCTGTTCTTGAACTCCTGAGCTCAAGCAGTCCTCCTGCCTCAGCCTCCCAGAGTGCTAGGATTACAGGCGTGAGCTACTGTGCCTGGCCCCGTTTTAAAAATTGATGAGAGTCCACTAACATACATTGTATTACCAACTATAAAGGACTGCCTGTCCCTATTTAAGGAGGGAATTTTTAGAGCCAGGGTATTGTATAATAGCAAAACATAACTCTTAGGGGTTCCTCTACTAGGTTCTGTTTATCCTGGAGCACTTCCCCCTCCACTCCCCTAGCACATTTTTATAAATCTATTTACTTCTTATTGGCATGCACTCTGCTTTCTTGGGGCCGGAGTAACTGAGTAGTTATGGCTGTGGCCGTTATACATCAGAAACTCACGTGATTTTTTGTCTAGTTTCTGAGGCATTGTTACCATTTAGCCTTGTTTATGGCTCAGTGACACCCAAAGACAGTGACCACTGTCCTGTTCTGCCTTTATCCTGTCACCAGCATACTCTGCTGCACACAGCCCTGTTTTAGGCCCTCTGGGGTTGCCCTCAAAACCCCGCTCGTTTAGTGGGAAAACTGGTCAAGATGTTCAGCAGAATTAAGCAGAACTGATCCACGCTATGTGTCTAAGCCCTAAGGACATAATAGCAGAGAGACAGTTAGGAATGTATTGTGCAGCTCCTTCTCCATATTTCTGCTGTTTCCCATGCCCCCCTCAGTTGTCACTGTCATGATGTGGCCCCTTGCTGTGTATCACCGACTGTGGGATCGAGCATATGTGCGGCTGAAGCCAGTTCTACAGCGGCTGGACTTCAGTGTTCGTGGCTACATGATGTCCAAGCAGAGAGAGAGGCAATGTAAGTGTCATGGGGAGGCTTCCTTCCACTTCGGCAGTTTGGGGAAGAGAAGAGGCCTGTAAGTCTGACAGACTAGAAGTGGGAGAAGTGGGGTGGGGATAGGTAAAAATGATGTTCTATTCCAGGGAAACCTATGCAGGTTTGCCAGTTTTTTCTTATTTGGAATAAATGAGAATAAATAAATAAATCTGAGAAAAGATCTTCTTAGTGAATAAAAAAAGGTAGACAGTGAAGATATCCCTAGTTATTATCTGCTGTTTATGAAGCGCTTCGCATATGCCCAAGTACTGTGCTGGCTACTCTGTGGGCACTGTTTTACTGTCTTATTTAATCTTTTTTTTTTTTTTTTTTTTTGAGACAGAGTCTCACTTTGTTACCCAGGCTAGAGTGAGTGCCGTGGCGTCAGCCTGGCTCACAGCAACCTCAGACTCCTAGGCTCAAGTGATCCTCCTGCCTCAGCCTCCCGAGTAGCTGGGACTACAGGCATGCGCCACCATGCCCGGCTAATTTTTTCTATATATATATTAGTTGGCCAATTAATTTCTATTTATAGTAGAGGCGGGGTCTCGCTCTTGCTCAGGCTGGTTTCGAACTCCTGACCTTGAGCAATCCGCCCGCCTTGGCCTCCCAGAGAGCTAGGATTACAGGCGTGAGCCACCGCGCCCGGCCATGTCTTATTTAATCATTACAGTAACCTTGAGGAGTGATATTAACGTCCTTCTCTAATTGAGGAAATTGACACTCACAGGTAGTAAATGTCAGAGCAGGTCTCCTCAGCTCCTAAGCCTGGCCTCTTCACTACTGAAAGCTACCTCCCAAAGGTGATTAAAAACTGCTACTTCAGAGTCAGAAGTGTACTAGCCTGAGATCCATCCAACACATTAATTATGGTAGTGCAAACTTTTCCCTCTCTTCTGTGGTCTTGTCAGGTTGGGTGTTTCATTAAACCCTGGCCTTCAACGAGCCCTGCACATGATCACTAAGGCCCAGCTACCCCTAGGGCAGCCATTTGAATAGTATTAGTCCTGAAAAGCCTGATTTTAACCAAGGCGGGTATCTCCTTTTGCCCTCCCTATGATAATGTCCACTTACTACCTTGACATCAGGTCTGCCTTTTGTTTGACAGTTGATAGAGATGTGTAGAGGTTAAGGGAAATGTGGAGGGAAGGATGTTGGAAGAGAGATCTTCTCTCTGGTCTTATTAGTTCTCCTTGTTGCTTAGGCTCAGCAGCTCTGCCCTCAAGTATTGTTATGTAGGCTTAAGGCCATATTTACAGGGTCTCTTTCCTTTGTTCTGATTTTATGCCTTTGAAGTCCAAAGGGGAGGATTCCATCCCACATCCCCAGGGAAGGCATCAAAGCTTTCTGTTCTTTCCACACAGTGCGCCGCAGAGCTCTACATCCAGAACGGGCCATGGACAACCACAGTGACAGCGAAGAAGAGCTTGCTGCCTTCTGTCCTCAGGTATCTTGAGTGTGAGACCTGTTTCACGGGCCAGTTTTCTTTAGTTCCCTTTTAACCACTTGGCAGCTCACATTTAGGCAGTAACCAGGTTTCAAGCTCATCATGGCCTCTCCAAGCCCTGGACTCCTCTTGCTCCCAAGAACAGTGACAAGGAGAGAAGCTAGGGTTATACTGGGACTTTGTACCTAGATCTCAATTTAAGTCTGAAGTCCACCACACCCTCTTCCATGTTTCCTTTTACCCTACCATGAAAGAACTTGTGGAGCTGGTGTGATCATCTTTTAAAAAGCTCAGTCCATCCTTGGTGTGGGCACTATGTGTACCTGGCCACCTGTGAACAGTTATCTCTGAATCAATTACTTGCTTACGAGTAAGTGGCTAATTGATTCCTAAGACTGCTTTTCTTCTTGTGCTCAAGAAATGAGTGAATAAAAGTGTTTTCTTTGGCAGAGCAGCCTAAAAAAATGTCAAGATTTTGACTAAAGTCCCTATCTATCCCTGGTTACACTGATGGCCTTCAGGTAGCCTTTAAAGCCAGCTAATTAGTAAAGCTTTGCATGAGGACTGCATTTTGTTCCTAATGGCATCATCTCAGGCTTGTTGGTCTTTTCTTTTCCTAAGCTGGATGATTCTACTGTTGCAAAGGAATTGGCCATCACAGACTCCGAGCACTCGGATGCTGAGGTCTCCTGTACAGACAATGGCACATTCAATCTTTCAAGGGGCCAAACACCTCTAACAGAAGGCTCTGAAGGTGAGGGGAACCTTTGACCTGAGTTGATAATGTTGCCTCTCAGCTTCCCTGAACAGAGGGGATACTGATAGCCCCTATTCTCCTGTTTTCTGAGCTGTAGGTCTGGTGGCAAAGCAGCCTGAGGGGTGCGGCTGCAGCCAGGATAGCACTGCGGCTTTTCTTGAAGCCCTCTGTCTCTTAGTAGCTTTAGGCTCTAGCTTCATGAGGAACATAGTAGAGGAAGAGATGGAGAGTTCTCTGGTCAGTAGAGATCACAGCCATCAATAAGGAGGGGGGGGAAAACTAAACCAGTCCCATGGGTTTTGCTTCACCCTGAGAAATCCAAGGTGGAAACAATTTGGCTATGTGGGGGCATTTTGTAGGTCTGGGGCCATAGGAGGGCCAGGTAGTTGCCATGTCTTAGACACCCCTGTATTCTCCCAGACTTAGATGGTCACAGTGATCCAGAGGAATCCTTTGCCAGAGACCTTCCAGACTTCCCTTCCATTAATGTGGATCCTGCTGGCCTGGATGATGAGGACGACACCAGCATTGGCATGCCCAGTTTGACATACCGTTCCCCATCGGGGGCTGAGGACCCCCAGGTGCCCCCTGCCAGTCGGGATGAGGCTGCACTGCCAGAGCTTCTGCTTGGTGCTCTGCCTGTAGGATCCAACCTCACCAGCAACCTTGCCAGTCTGGTCTCCCAGGGTATGATCCAGCTGGCCTTATCAGGGGCCTCCCAGCCTGGCCCTTCTGGCCCACCTTCCCGGAGAGCAACAAGAGGCTTCCTCCGGTCCCCCAGTTCAGACCTGGACACTGATGCTGAGGGGGATGACTTTGAACTTCTGGATCAGTCAGAACTAAATCAGCTGGACCCTGCCAGTTCCAGGAGCCACTGAGGCAGAGTCCTTTTGGGGGTCACCGTGGTTTAGGATTTTTTTCTCTCCATCCCACTTAAGGTGACGGGGCAAGGGAAGAACCCAGCTCCCATCCTCTGAATTATATTCGTATGCTGGGTGGCCTGACTGATGCTCAGAGGCCTGCTTATAGAGGATACTCCCCTACTACCAGCTGGACACACATTTCTGAGCTCAGTCACTGAAGTGAGAGTGTGCTCCCCTGAGGGAGGCTTCTTTCCTTCAGGATGGTATTTTGGGGGGAACAAAGTAATCAGGGATATTGGTTCCCCTTTGAGGAGGTGCTGCTGTTTGCTTTTAGGTATGGGTGCTCAGAGGCCCTCACTGGTAAAGAGTCCATCCCTTCGTCCCATCATCACCTCCATATAGCCCCAAAAGTCATGCAGCAGCTATGAGAGTTACGTTGTTATCATTTTTGTTAAACCAGGATTTGATTTGGTTTTTTTAAAGCAAGCTTGTTCTTTGGTTCTGCACAACAGGCCTGCTCCCTCTCCCCTAGCCCATCCTCACTTTTTGAGGCCTGACCCTCAGTGCTCCAAAGTATTGCTTGTGAAATTTAAGAAATGTGAACATGTTGTGGGGATGGGCCTCTCCTACATCACCTTGGGCCATGAGGGTCAGCTGGCTGGGAGGGTTAGTGAGTGCCTCTGTATCTTGAGATTCTCTGTCACTGAATCTTCTGGAGTTGTGTGGTTGTCTTTGGTGCTGCTAACCCCTGGCTCCATTTGACCATCAGCCTGAGCAGTGAGCAAAGCAATACCATACCCATTTCTATGTTCCTGGTCCTTCCCCTGCTGCTCCTTTGGAGAGGCAGTAATTCCATGGGGGATGGCAAAGTAGCACTTTACAAATGGCTTTGTGGCATTCATCCCAGGAGCCACAAGCTCTTCTTCCACCAGCTGTTCTTAGTCCCTGCTCAGTTACTTTACTGCTTTGATTTTCATCTGCTTCCCAACTTGGCAGGGCCTCCTTTAAGGATGAGCCCAGTTAGCAAAAATATGTTTGTAATCAGCAGAGACCCCTTTGAGGGGTATCTATTCTGTGGCCCCTAGTAAAATCATGTGAGACAAAAACCCAAAAATGGTAGTTGGTTTTAAACCTGTGCCAGCCTACAGCCTCTCTCTGCCTCCCCAATCAGAGCCAAGCCAAACTCTTCTGTCCTCGTTCTTTCTGCATTAACCCTTTGCTGATCCTCAGGGACCACTCCCCCAACACCCCCATACTTTGGTGAGGGATGTTGGACAGAGCCTATTTCACATGCTGCAGGTGGGGGTGTGCTGACGTGTTTGCTCTTGGTTAATGGACAAGGTACAGAGGCCAGGAAGTGAAAATGGTTAACAGAAGGGAGAAGAGCTGGTGTCTATCTCACGGTCACGTGACCTTTGTGTGACGGTCAGGGGTAGTGGCATTCCACTAGAGTTCTTAGACTTTTTTCACCTTCTCTCTTCTCAGAGCCCAGATGTCTTATATGTGAGCTCCTGACTTGGAAAAACAGGTGTGGAAAGGAGTGGGATTTTGTGTGTTTGCATGAGTGTGTAGGTTCAGGCCTTGGAAGTTGGCAAGAGGGAGGGAGGGAAGGAAGGAGAGCAAAACCTTTGGAAGGTGTTTCTTGTACCTGGGGGATCATGCTCTGAATCTCCTTAGTCCTCCACTGTGAATTGAGGGTGGGTGGGTGGGTGCTGGGGAATAAATCTTGTATGAGAACAATCTTTTAAGAGACTGTTGAATGGTGTCCTACCCTTAATAGGTTTTCTCTTATTAATCTGAGTCGTGATTAATTTGAGGAGGTGACAACCTCAGAAGAGGAAGACCAGGTGTGAGAGACCCACAGGTCCACTTCTGTTTTTCCTTTGTGATGCCTAGAACAATCACTATAGTATGATGCCACTTCCCTCCCTCAGGGAGCCCAGATATGAGCACAACTGGGACTCTTGGGCTGGCATTTAGCTTGCAGTTCCATCGTTTCTAAATATGCGAAGACAAGCACGTTTCATAGGCTAAGGAAGTTTTTGATAGCAAAGGGTTTTAAAAAATAGCACCATGCTCCTCCACTGCATTGTTTGAGCTGCAGGGACAGCTGTTTTTCGGCCTTCAGCTGACCTCAGAAACTAGAAATATTTATTTCAGGCTCTGTCCCATTGGTCACTGTGGTCAGGAATGGAAAGCACCTGCCAGGTGTTGCCTTGAGATTGCCGAGAGATTAACAAACTTCTACAAGCTTTGTGGTTTAAGAGTAACCCCCTACCAATCCGACCTTTCCTTGGCGTTCAAACCACAGCAGGTGTCGAGCGCCCCCTCGGTGCAATGCTCGCTAACGGGCAAATGAGGCGCGTGTAAACGCTCTCCAAGGCGCTAACGCTTCCTATTTTTTCACAACCAGCTACTGTAGCTACTGTACCTATTTTACAAGTGACAAAACTAGCCGACGAAAGGGCACTGCACTGTGGGATCAGGACACGTCCCTATGGGTAACTAGTCCTGTGACCTTGAGCTGGTCGCTTGCCCTGCGCGGGAGTTGATCCCTGAAGTGTCTCCCTGTTCTAAAACTGGGCCTAGTTCAAGGTCAGTGATCAGCCATGACTGGAACTAGGTCTCGAAACTTGAAGGCATTCTTTACCACAGCCTCCGTTCCCGGGGGCAAGCAGGGGAAGGTCCAAAGCCGTGCGCCCGCCGCCTCCGCGGAAGCCCGGAGCTTGGGGATCCGGCACCAGGGCGCCAGGCAGAAGTGAACTACGGCGTCCGGGAAGGGTCGCTGCCGTCCTCAGGCGGGCTTCACCAGTTGAGCCAATCACCGCTTGAGCCCTCCCCCCGTCACCGGAAGGAGGCGTCACCCGGAGCAACTACAACGACCGGCTGAGTTTGGCGGCGGGAAAAGCCATGAGTAAAGGCCGGGCAGAAGCTGCGGCGGGAGGTAACGGCGGCGTGGGCGCGGGGGAGACCCGGGAAGAGAATGGGCGAGGAGGTCCGTTAGGTGGCCCCTCCTCTACTTCGTCTCTCCGCAGCCGCCGGCATCCTCCTGAAGTACCTGCAGGAGCAGAACCGGCCCTACAGCGCCCAGGACGTGTTCGGGAACCTGCAGCGGGAACACGGACTGGGCAAGGCGGTGAGGACCTCTTCCCGGGATCCCCTCCCCGTGGGACCCTCGCGAATCAGTCTGGGGTCCTGCCCTCCCGAGCCTTGGGCGCTTTCCTCATCACTGGCTGAAATTCCCCCTACCCTGCCCCAAAGACTCCTCTGATAGCCCCGCTCCCTCCCCTCTGCCAGGCGGTGGTGAAGGCGCTGGAACAGCTGGCCCAACAAGGCAAGATCAAAGAGAAGATGTATGGCAAGCAGAAGATCTATTTTGCCGATCAGGTGAGGAGAATCCTGCGCAGATTATCACCTGTGTGAGAGCCCGACACGGGTAAATCAACTCCTAGTATCAAGTTTTGGGGAGAGTTGAGGCACACCATGAAACTCATCTGTCTTATGCCATTACAGGGACCTTAGACATACTTAAATCAAGGTGTGTACTGCCCTTGCTATAATCCACTTACTGAAGTTTCCAGATTTGCAATATGAATGACAGAAGATCTATTTTCGCTTATAAGCTCTTATTCCCTATCATCTAGACTAGCACCACCCTCTGCCTCTACCTCCCTCCCTAAACACATCACATTGGTCTTTTTCAGTCCAGACCTCCACCTGGAGCCTCTCAAATGCCACTGAGCCATTTGTTAAGTTCTATTTTGCCATCCCCCATGGAATTATTGCTTCTCCATAGGAGAAGCAAGGGAAGGAACAGGAATATAGAAATGGATGTCATAATACTGCCAAAGGAGAAAGAATGCCTCATCTTTTCCCCCAAAGTGGCTCCTAATATTCTTCTCCCTTAATGGAATCACTCTTCGCCCAAACCAGATTTGGGAGTCTTTTTTTTTCTGAGATAGAGTCTCACTCTGTTGCCTGGGTGAGTGCCGTGGCATCAGCCTAACTTACAGCAACCTCAACTTCTTGGGCTTACAGGCACACACCACCACTGCTCAGCTAATTTTGTTTTTTTTCTATTTTTAGTAGAGACAAAGTCTTACTTTTGCTCAGGCTGGTCTCAAACTCCTGAGCTCAAGCTATCCTCCCACCTTTGCCTCCCAGAGTGCTCAGATTACAGGTGTGAGCCACTGTGCCCAGCCGGGGAGTAACTCTTGACTTCTCTTATCCCACGTGTCTAGTCAATTATCAAGTCCAGCTGATTTTCCTTTCTTGAATCTACTTTCTCCATCTGCCATCGTTGCTTTAGTTCAGACTCTTCATCTATTGCAATATCCTAACAGATCTCACCTCTTCAAATATATCTCAAACATTGCAGCCAGCATGATCTAAAACGCAGATCTCGGTGTCTCCCTGGTGCTCCACAACAGGAAAATGGCACTTGGAGACTTGCGCTAGCCAGCCTGTGGCCTCTCCTATCCTTGTTAGTTCTCCATCTATCAGTACTAGATAATTCAGATGTGTTTTACTCCTTTGCTCATTGTCTTCCCTCTGCCAGCTTTAGTTTAGTTCCTTCTGTCTCTTTGCCTGGCTTACTCTTACTTATTCTTTAGGATTTCACTCAGGCATCACCTTCTGCAGAAACCTTCCCTGAATGCTTTGAGCTAATTGTTTCTTTTTCAGCTCTTACCTCTTTTGACACATGTTGTATTGTGATTGTCTTTTTTTTTTGGAGACAGACTCTCACTCTGTTGCCCAAGCTCAAGTGCCAGGGCATCAACCTAGTTCACAGCAACCTCAAACTCCTGGGTTCAAGCAATCCTTCTGCCTCAGCCTCCTGAGTAGCTGGGACTACAGGCATGTGCCACCATGCCCGGCTAATTTTTTCTATATATTTTTAGTTGTCCAGCTAATTTCTATTTTTAGTAGACATGGGGTCTTGCTCTTGCTCAGGCTGGTCTCAAACTCCTGAGTTCAAACAATCCACTCACCTCAGCCTCCCAGAGTGCTAGGATTATAGGCGTGAGCCACGGCACCCAGCCTGTAATTGTCTTTTTTACTTGTCTCCTTCGCTAAATCAAAGTTCTCTAGGGCAGACTCTATTTCTCAATTCATTTTTGTCTCTGCACCCCCACTGTATCTAACATCCAGTAGGTATTACTTATTTAACTGAACCAAACCACCTTCAAGGCTAATTTTCCTAAAACAGGCTTCGTTATGTTACTCTATTGAAAATACTCTAAAGGAGAGGTTGGCAAACTTTCTGTAAGTGGCTACAGTGTTTTTGGGCTTTGTGGGACATATAGTCGCTTGTCATAGGTATACAACTGTTGCAACTACTCAACTCTGCCATTGTAGAGCAAAAGCAGCTATAGACTATGTAAACAAATGGGCATGGCTGTTTCTATAAAATCTTGTTTTCAAAAACATGCACCTGACAGGATTTGGCTTGCTGGCCTCTGCTCTAAAGGTTCACCTTGCCCTAAGTATAGAGTCCAAACTGCCTAAGTTGGCATTCTTATCTTTTCTAACCTGTTCTCCATCACCAACTGACATGACCCCCACTAATCGCTAACACAGTCCCTTTCTAGCAGCAGTCCCTCCTGCGAGGAGCTCCTCAGACTTTTACTAGAGTCTCTCATCTAAATAGATCCCATCATGCCTTTTAACCTGTCCAGATTCTTCCTATTGTAACAACCCATGATCTGGGTGGCTTTCACCACCTTGAGAAAAATGTTACTTTATACTTTAAGCCCAGTGAGTGGTTTTATCACTAAATGGGAAGATATTTCTGTCTTATTCAGTATCCTACCGACCTGGTCGCTCCTTGAGGACAGGCATTAAGTTTCAACTTGTCTTTCATACCTTTTTAGTGAGACCAGTACTCAACTGAGTTTCTTTTTCTTTTTTTTTGGAGATAGTCTCACTCTGTCACCCCAGCTAAAGTGCAGAGGCATCATCGTAGCTCACTGCAACCTCAAAGTCCTGGGCTCAAGCATTCCTCCTGCCTCAGCCTCCTGAGCAGCTGGGACTACAGGCAAACAGCACCCATCCCAGCTAATTTTTCTATTTTTGGTAGAGAAGAGGTTTTACTCTTGCTCAGGCTGGTCTTGAGCTCCTGAGCTCAAGCAATCCTCTGGCCTCAGCCTCCCAGAGTAGTAGGATTACAGGCGTGAGACACCGGGCCCATCAACTGAGTTTCTTTTTTTTTTTTTTTTTTTTGAGACAGAGTCTCACTTTGATGCCCAGGCTAGAGTGAGTGCTGTGGCATCAGCCTAGCTCACAGCAACCTCAAACTCCTGGGCTCAAGCAATCCTGCTGCCTCAGCCTCCCAAGTAGCTGGGACTATAGGCATGTGCCACCATGCCTGGCTAATTTTTTCTATATATATTAGTTGGCCAATTAATTTCTTTTTATTTATAGTAGAGACGGGGTCTCACTCTTGCTCAGGCTGGTTTCGAACTCCTGACCTTGACCAATCTGCCTCGGCCTCCCAGAGTGCTAGGATTACAGGCGTGAGCCACCATGCCCGGCCAATACTAGGTTCTTGAGTGTATCTGAATGCTGCCTTCCCAGATGTGTGTTTCCTATCTTTGTGCCTCACATCTTTCTTTGTGCCTTATATTTTTCTTCTTATCTCTGACAGGAACAGTTTGATATGGTAAGTGATGCTGACCTCCAATGCCTGGATGCCAAAATCGTTGACCTCACTGCTAAGGTGCAGAGCTTGCAGCAGACCTGCCGCCACATGGAGGCTGGTAGGCCTGGGTAGCCCCCAAAAGGTGCCCATAGGGTCAGGTTCAGTCTACAGGTTAGGAATTACTAAGTGAATATGTGGTTGATTACAGCATCTGCTTGGCAGCTAAGACCCCTGTGCTGGGCTTTTGTGCACAGATGGGCAAGGCATGCATTTGCTTTCCGTGCCATGATTTTCAGTGCACTGTTCCGTTTCCCTTTATTCCTGCTTCTTTAACTGGCTCCACCTAAGTCTCCCCAACCTCACACCCCACTACTACCTGTAGATAGAGGGGGAAAGAGAAATAGAATAAACTCATTATCCTACAAGTCTTATTTTCTGGAGCTTTTCCAGAATGTGGGACTTTATTCTGGAAAGATCCCACAGCATGGTGGAATCCTGTCTCCCACTTCAGGGTGCACCCACTGGGAAAGATAGACCTTCCCTCCTCAAGGGTAGCAAGTGACCCCCGGTGGGATGTGGTTTCAGAGCTGAAGGAGTTAGCTAGTGCCCTGACCACACCAGAGATGCAGAAAGAGATTGAAGAGTTAAAGAAGGAGTGTGCTGTATACACAGAGAGACTGAAGAATATCAAAGCAGCTACCAACCATGTGACCCCAGAAGAAAAAGAACAGGTGAGCTGGGAGGGAGGCTGGAGGGCTGGCGAGTAGGTCCAGAGTGAATGTGAGGGCTGACCCCCAGCAGCCTGCTGTGGTTTTGAGGGTTAGAGGAACCTGTTTCTTCCTTCTAGGTATACAGACAGAGGCAGAAATACTGTAAGGAATGGAGGAAGCGGAAGAGGATGGTAAGTGTGTGGGGGCTCCAAGGCAGGCCCTGGAAGTGCTTTTGAAAATGGCAGCCACCAGAGAAACCACCGTACAATATCATGGGTCCCACAGGGAGTGCCCTGTACTGCCCATCATGGTTTTGTTTGTCAGGCAACAGAGCTGTCTGATGCAATCCTTGAAGGATACCCCAAGAGCAAGAAGCAGTTCTTTGTAAGTGGTAATCTCTCCCTTATCTGCTCCTCTGGGGTCTTTGCCCAGGGACATCTCATTCACTTGTCTCTCTGGCCCACAGGAGGAAGTTGGGATAGAGACAGATGAAGATTACAACGTCAAGCTCCCAGACCCCTGAGTTCCTCTGTTGGGACTGGGGGATGGAAACAAGATGTTCTGGACTGGCTACCTTGTTAGGTTGGCTTTTGTTATGGTTGTTATTGTTGTGCCTGCTGCTTTCCACCTTTGAACAGTCAGGTAAACTGGAGTATTGGGCAGAGGGAGTGTAGGCTGGTGGCCAAGAGTGGGTGATCACGCCCATTTCATTGTCCACATTGCAATGGCTTGCACTTAGACTTGAAACAGTGCCAAAAG